>JAFBJS010054607.1:292652-309428 GCA_016785265.1 Paraplagusia blochii | reverse complement strand
AGTTTCACACCATGACTGTAAGAGTTACCACACACAATGATACCCAACAGACACAAACGACGCAGGGTGCCTTCAGGCGGTGAACACACGCTTCTCACCTGAAGCGGTGCTGCCAGAGTAACTAGTAACGGGCCCCTTCACTAAATAGTAACCATAACGGCGTTATTAAAATGGAAAAGTAACGCGTTACGTTATTAGTTACTGAAATAAGTAGTTGCGTTACTCCCAACACTGTGTATCAGTGACTCTGCGTCATTTTGAGTTTATTGTTGTTGTCTTCACTGAGAAAATATTTCCTAATCAAATATAGTTGCATTATTGATGATGGAATCCTAGTCATTCTATTGGTCAGTTCTTTTGTTGATATGGGTATGGATCAAGTGGAAGGAATAGACAGATGGGGCCAAAAGGAAACATTATTTCTCTGTGGTCTGGCACCAATTCACCCATGGACCAATACCGGTGCCCGGCCCAGTGATTGGGAACCACTGTTTTTGACAACCCTTGTTTATTTCAATTTGTGTTAATTTTTAAAGGCTGCTACCACTCAAGGTAGATAACCTGAAGAATACAAACAACACACAAACATTGAATGCCTAAAAATACAGTATAGCAATAGATATTGATGTAGAAACAGAATTTTTGTTGTTGTTATCATTTTATTTGTCCAAACAAATGGACCTTTAATGGTAACAGCTTTTTTTTCATGACTGTGTTTCATGCTGATTTCTTTGCAGGACACAGTTTATGGTGCAGTTGTAAGACAGTGCTACAGTATGTACAAGGTCAGTTTCACAATGTTTGAATATATTCTCACAGGGTTTAGATAATGATCTATGAATATATTAAATGACAAAATATGATTTACTTTTTGTAGCTTTTTAATGGAACGTTTGCCAGAGCGATGGAGCATGGTGGAGTGGAGATGCTGATCCAGAAACTTGAAAAGTTTTTCTACAGGGTAAAAACAAGATTTTTTTTTTAATCTTTGAAGACACTTGTGTTGCATCTTCCTCTGCAGACACGCAGATTCCTCTGATTTCCCCTTATGAATTGTCTTTGTCTCACGCTGCTGTCTCTCCACTGGAACGACACAGCTCTCAAGGAAAAAAAAAGAAAGAAAAGAAAAAAAGCCCCATGAAAAATTCATCCCAGATGAGGGAATACCCTTCTTAGGTTCACACAGGCTTCCCACTTCACCGTGTAACTCTGAGACGGTGAGAAAGGGAGAGGCTGTGGGCAGCTGGCGAACTCAGCTTGAATGTCAGTGCGTCTCTGTCAGAGCAAGTGATGCAAGTGTCTGCGTGTCAATCACGGTGCTTCTTATTCTGCTCTCCTCATTGCCCAGTAAGGAGGCACTGGTGGACGGGTAAACTAAGCCCTCGCTCCTGTCCTTCTCTTGTGTCCTGTCATTTTTATGTGTGTGTGTGTGTTTCTCTGGTGGTTTGCAGTATCTGCAGACGCTCCACTTGCAGTCCTGTGACCTGCTGGATGTATTTGGAGGCATCAGCTTCTTCCCCCTGGATAAGATGACCTACCTGAAAATCCAGTCCTTTGTCAACAGAGTGGAGGAGAGCCTCAGTCTGATCAAATACACCGCCTTTCTGTACAATGACCAGCTCATTTGGTACCGAACTCACAACTCACATTCTACCATTCAGCATGTGTTTGTCCATGTATTTTGACAATGTTTTTGCCAATGTACACTGTGGTCCTTAAGTTGCGACCCGCTCTCACAAATTCTAACCAAGCAAATGAATTTTCTAAAAATAAAAGCCTTTGAAAAAAGCCTTTGAAAAACATACAACAGCAGATTCACATTATTTGGCTGATTTTTGACCAGCCGTTTATGACCCATTCAGAACCGGTCCGTGACCCACTTTTGGGTCGGGACTCACCAGTTGAGAACCACTAGTGTAAATTGTCTTATAAAATAGGTTAGTGAGAAATTAGTAAGTGAAATATAGATGTGGAAGAGATTACCGCGCCAAATTATCAATCGGTTTAGTCAAAGTTAGTCCAGAAATGACACTAAAGTGGTGTCATAATGGTATTAAAGTTACAATGATTTGCCAAAAGGAACCATGAGCTGAGAAGAACATCTCACACTTTAAAGATCCTAGTGGAGCACAGCCAACTCAGTATATTTCTATTATAATATTTTGATTTATTTCCTTGAAGAGTTTGGAAATCCGTGCTGAAAATGTCAATGTTTATCTGTCCTTCAGGAGTGGACTAGAACAAGATGACATGCGGATCCTGTACAAGTACTTGACCACCTCACTGTTCCCCAGACACTCAGAGCCAGAGGTGAGGGGACCATTACAGCGGGGACAAAGAATCATGTGTTTCCAGCAGCCTGACTTTGAATTATGAAATATAACAAGTCTTTTTCTGACACATTCTCTTGAATTAAGAAGAAGTATTTGCCATAGTGGCAGCAGTAGATTGAAAATAGAACATGAAATTCTGCCAAAGTATTGTTTGGTTTTGATAATCACAAAAATATGGGGAAGTGAAACACAGCCTCCTGCAGATGAAAGCTGTTTCTTTGTCACATAAAGGAGAGAAATAGGGGAAGTCCTTTCAACAAACCAGAGGAATTAAAAAGATCTCTTTTGGATTTTTGTGTTTATATTGAAAGTCATTTTCTGTTCTTCTCTGTTAGTTGGCCGGCAGAGACTCTCCTCTGAGACCTGAGGTGGCAGGGAATTTGTTGCACTACGGGAGGTTAGACTTTGTTTTATGCTTTGAAAATAAAGACTTTTTAATATCACGTTGTCACGTATCTAATCAATTTTATTTCTGTCCTCTTCAGGTTTCTGACCGGACCGACCAATCTCAAAGATCCAGAGGCCAAATTCAGATTTCCTAAAATATTTGTCAGTACTCAGGATGGCTACGAAGAGCTGCATCTGATCGTCTATAAGGTGCAGTGGAGTCAGAGTTAATATATTAAAACAGGCTGTTTCTCCTGGTTAGGATTCCCTTAATCTGTGACTATATGGATTATTTGAGATTAGACAGCATTAGTGTTACGATGATGAAGCCGGTCTGGTCACATTTATCATCACGTTAATGTTATCGTTGTGTTTTTACCACACGTGACCTGGATTCTGCATGTAATGCACTCGTCCGATCTTTTCCAGGCGATGAGCGCTGCTGCGTGTTTCATGATCAGCGGTAGGTTTTTCTGGGTTGATTTTTTTTTATTTGTATTTTTTGCCCATTTGTCTGTTTTTCTAGCTCCTGATTTGCTGTGATGTTTTCTCTTCCTGTGCAGCTTCTGTGGAGCTGACGAGAGAGTTCTGTGAAAAACTAGATGGCCTGGTCGGACCTCAGCTCACCCTGCTGGCATCTGATATATGTGAACAGTTCACCATAAACCGCAGGATATCCGGGTCAGTGGAGAATCCACCACGTCTGCTTTTCTCACCTTAGTCTACGAAAAATAATCTTCATCATCTAGCACACAGGTGTCAAAATCAGGCTTGGGGGCCCAAATCTGGCACGCAGTGTAATTATATTTGGCCCAAAAGATCATATCAAATATGTACTAGAGTTGCCCCCTCAAGTATATGGGCCTTATATACTTAAAAAACATTAAAACATTCAAAGGATTTGGAAAAGCTACAGATGAGGGCAAATATTACTAATGTTGGTTTTATTTCAGTTTTACTTTTTCAAGTGTTGATAATATTAAGCAACTGTTCCCAATTTTCAATGTTCCCAAAAATCAACATATCACATAATCTCTTGAAGACAAGCCAGGAAGTTGCTTGGGGCTCTGGCCACTAGGGGGCCTGGTCAAGAAACATTTTTTGTTTCGGGCACTGATAGGACTCCCCTAGCACCCTACTGCAGGGGCGCAGCCAGAAATGGGTGAGGCCCGGAAAAGTCAGGGTGGGCCAGCCCCAAAGTATTATCGTAGCCAAGTTTGATCAGCCCTCTCATTGGATGGGGCGGGCCCCACTGACAAGTGGGCGGGCCCAGGCCCACCCGTGGCTACGCCTGTGCCCTACTGTCTGTGATCTGGACCCTGGACTTCACCTTATTTCGTTAGACCATGAATGGACTTTATAGAGCCCTTCTTTTATATGTTGACATAAAGACGTTTTGTTTTTATACTTGCCAATGTTTAGTTAGCCCTTCTGTCCCTCCTGGGTGAGGACTGTCCCCTCCACTGTCGATCACCCTGAGGTTTCTTCCCTTTTTTCCCCTTTCTGGGTTTTTGGGAGTTGTTCCTCAGTTGGTGTGAGGGTCTTTAAGGGCAGGGGGGTATCTCTATATATTCTTTTTATTCTTGTTTTTATGCATGCTTGTTTGTAAAGTGCCTTGAGGTAACAATCTGGCACTGTAAACAAATAAAAATTGAAGTTGAAGACAGGCAAGCCAGGCAGTTGTTTGAGGCTCCCACCACTAGGTGTCTGGTCAAAAAATTTTTTTTTGCTTGGGCACTGATAAGGTGGGGGGCCCACCAATATCTTGCACTAAGAGACACTAGCACTGCCCCTGCAGTAAATATCTGGAGAAAAGGAAATATCTGCAGTTAATTTTTCAACAAATATTCAGTCTGGCCTTTGACTTCATGCTAGTTTTTTTTTTTGTGGCCCCTGTGAAATTGAGTTTGACACCCCAGATCTAGGAGTTTTCTTCTGTCTCTTCTAATCCAGTCATTTTCACTGGTTCCTTTGGTGGTAGTGATAGATCAGACTCTACTTCTGAGCTGAAGTAATTGAAGGTAGTGCACCTCTTTAACCTGGCACCTTGGCGTGAGCTCTTTTCTAACTCTGGCCCTTAGCATCAGACACGCTCGACCTGTAATCTAAGACTGGACGTCCTGCCCCGGGCCAACTTGATGGACTCTTTTTAATCACTTTAGTAAAGAATCCACTAAATAAGTCATGCTGTCCCAAATTTGTCAGAGGCTCCGTGTCCTGACATGACCCTGGGGGGATGGGAGGAGGAGACATGGGACAGTGTCGTTAAAAATCATAGATTTCCTTCAAGTCTTATTTTTTTAATTGTGTCTCTCAGGCCGGAGAAAGAGCCTCAGTTCAAGTTCATCTACTTCAACCACATGAACCTGGCAGAGAAGAGCACCATCCACATGAGGAAGACGGCCAGTGTCTGTCTGACCTCGGTCCATCCTGACCTCATGAAGATCCTGGGGGACATCAACTGTGACTTTGCCAGGTATGTAAGAACAGAGAGAAGGACCATGTCTGCTGTGGACGCCTGCTGCAGTCACAGTCCACAGTCCAGCAGCAAGTCACGTTGTCTTTGTCTCGTCATGTGACTCCATTGATCTCAGTGACCAGATGACTGTGTAAATTGAAGAGGCGTGAACATTAATGTTGTTACACACATCAGTGTTTGTGCTACATGTCCTCACTGATCTTGTGACTTCACAGAAATTAGATGTCACTTCACAACAATTCAAGTACATAAAATACAGGCAGGACATATTTTTTAATGTGGCTAGCGCCACATGGTGGAAGGCATGGTCAGTGCACTTAAAAGATAAGACAAACTTATCTGTGATAAACTTATCTGTGTTTGTTCTTAAATTATTGCAAAGACCCAGATATTGAGCCAAAGGAACCAGACCTGTGTCTGCAGGGTTCCGGGTTCGAATCCATCAGTTTATAGTGATGGGTTAAATGCAGAGTTGATATTTGATTTTGTGCCGTGGTGTGAATCACAATGACAAGAAGTTTGATTTCATTCCTTGCTTTCCTTCCTAAAAATGTTTTTGATTTCTCCTTTTTGTTGTTCCCAGAGTTGATGAAGACGAAGAAATCATCGTCAAAGCCATGACAGACTATTGGGTCGTTGGCAAAAAATCTGACCAGAGAGAATTGTACGTGATCCTTAATCAGAAGAACGCCAATCTGATCGAAGTGAACGGTAAGTCACAGTTGTTGATTGTCAAAAAACACATGTTGTTAATGAAACACCCAAGTTTGTAAAACCACGTTAATTTGTATCTCTATTTCACAGAGGAAGTGAAGAGACTTTGTGCAACGCAATTTAACAACATCTTTTTCCTGGACTGATGAACGGACAGAGACACAGTGTTTCAGCCCTCAACTGTAGCATCAGCTCAGCAATGCAATAACTGCATTCTTAAATAGAAAAAAGTTTTTTTTTTTTATTTAATTCTACAAAAATCTCATTTTGTAATTATGTGTAAACTTTTTTTACTGTACATGGGCTTATGTTGTTCCTCTCTTTTCATTGTACATACATGTAGGACTTGGTTAACAGTTTGTTTCATTTTTTTTTTTTTTTTAATGAACATATTGTAATAAATGTCTCACATTAATTTAAAAACTGACGTGCACAGGACAGATCTCTCCAGGGTCTCCATCATCAGCTATACAGCGGTTTTAATTCAATAAATTTTGTCAAAAAGTATTGTTTGTAAAAAAAAAAAAAAAGCTAACTTGAAATAAATTATGACTTAATTTTACTTGGTGTGATAACATATTTATTATGTATGGATGAAGATGCAAAAACTCAGACTCAAGCATGTCTAAACATATATATATATATATATATATAGATATGTATGTATATATATATATGTATGTATATATATATATACATATATATAAAATTTCTTACCTACACTCAAACCTAGTACAGTTGTAATTTAACATTTATTTACATTATTGTTCAGAAAGTAGAGTTAATTTGTTGTTATTATTGTAATATTATTTATAGTGTTTCATAAAACAGGACAGGGTAATAACCACCAGAAAAAACTTTAATTGGCAATGATGAACAATTAAAGTTATGCACCTACATACATAGTAAAATAAAAAAAATACAAACAATTCATGAAATGACAGATATTTGACTTTGAGCAGGATATTAAAAAGTGATGACGATAATGGATGAGTAAATCAAAATATAAAGAAAATACTGTAATAAAATAAAAAGTTTATATACATACATAATTTGAATAAAAATGTTAAGAAAATCAACACAATATATTTATATTTTGTGAACATTTTAAATTGTTACGAAAACCTTAGTATAACGAAGCCTTCAATAAATTTTCAGTATATATAAGGATGTTAAAGTGACGTGTAAAAAAAATAAAGGTTCCTGTTGCTCACCTAACCCGTAGAATCTTATAGTTTCTGGTAAACAATCTCTAGGTTGTTTTCGCTCTTCTTCGACATTTGATTTTATTTTATTTTTCTGCTTCCGGTGAGTCTGTGCAACATTCCAACCAGAGTTAACGGAAGTACCCAACTCAACGCTCGATTGTGATTGGTCAAATGTTCCCCGTCGTACAGCCAATGAACGGAGTCATGAGAGATTTTCAAAAACACGCCCGCCATGATTGTTTTTGAGTTTTAGGTCGATCCGTGTCAAGACGTGCGAGCAGGTGAAGAGCACACTTCAATATATTACTTACATTAATACACCGAGGACAGGTGGAAAAGGTAAGAACTGAATGTAAATTTATGTTGTGGATTCTGAACCTTTACACTATACGGAAGCCTTTCGATGTTTCCTGTTTACGAAGCTAATGGCTAGCGGAATAGGATTATATCAGCGATGTGTATTTCCCTTGCTCTTTCTGAACAAGTTAGTGAAATTTACTTACTGAACGCCAACAAAATACACCTCAACATTTTAAAAACATATATATGTATAACGTGATGTGTTTACTGTTGTATCCAGGAAGCATTTAATCTACCTGTTTTCTGCTGATTTATATAAATCTTTGGATATGCTGTCTAAATATTCCAGACAAAATGGAGTCCAAATTTTCTCATCTGTGGCGGCGGGACACCAGCGTGTCCATGCTGAGGGTCAAAATGTCCCGCAGACGGTCTCAGACACAGAAGGAAAATCGCGATCGTGCCGTGAACGGCCGCAGACAGCTGGACAAGGTTCCCGAGCTGGAGGCTTCCTCCCTGGACGCCTCCATAGCTCTGGCCAACATGTCAACCATCACTGAGAAAACTCAGAGTAATGCCAAGTCTGCTAAAGGTAATACGGGAGTGGTACCTTCACTGTCTGTGACGTTTGAGTGGTTTTGGAGGATGTTGAAAAAAATAACTTTTATTATTATTATTTTTCTATTGTTTGACTTGATCAGAATCGGCTTTAGAAGAAAGAATAAAGCGACTGGAGGAATGGAAAAAAAATAAAGAACTGGTGAAAGAGAAGGAAAAGAGAGAAAAGGAGCGGAAAGGGATATTTAAGACTGGCATGTATCATCCCAAGGACAATTTCACCTTTGGTCCTCAGAGTGTGGTTCCTGCTCCCACTAAAAGGACAAAAGAGGTGAGCCCGCTTTAAAGTGTGAGTGAGGGGTCTTAAACTCGTGGCCCGTGTGCTATTTGGGGCCATGGAATGATATTTTGTGGCCCCCACTTTGATGTGAAAATTGAATTTCTAATAATATTTTATAGATTTGTTCTCAACATTTAATGATAAATCCTATAGTTCTCCAAACCCTAATCCACAGACTCCTCCTGGTTCAGTGTTGTATTACACAGAATCTATGGGAAACTGATTTTTTTTTTTTATTAATTTTTTTTCTTTTGTAGCTGCACTGACAGACTGATAATAATGTGATTTTTTTTTTTTTTTTTTCAGACAAAAGTGGATGTCGCTCAATCCCAGTGCACCAGAGTCACTCGTTCAAGGAATCAGCAGCAACAGGTTTGACATCCACTGTCACTCCTCACATATTGAATTTCAAAATAAAGTTCTTGAGCAGTTTGACAGTCTTTTTCTTCCTTTGTCCTGTAAAGGCTCTGAAGATACAAGACCCAAATACTGCCATGAAGAAAGGTAAATAAAGAGTTTGGAGCTTAAAAGTGTGCTTTTATTTTGTAATACATAAATACCTTTACTGCATTATTTCAAATGTTTTCCTGGCTCTTTGTTCCTCCTCAGCCCAACCCGCTGTCGAAAGGTTGACCAGAACCAGGGCTGCACCAGTGAAGGCTGCAGCTCTGACCAGGACTAAGGTTTCTGCTGGTAAGTACTGAGGATGAACTGGACTCATGAATTGTCCATCACACTGATTAAACACGGTTATGTTTCCCTATTAGTGTCTCAGTCTCTTTCTGTGTCACTCCATCCCACTGTAGCGCAGACCGGTGGACAAGCTTTGCCGAGCAAGTCAGCCAGCAGGCCTCCTGTTACAGCAGTGAAGGACAAACCCAAGGACAAGGCTGCAGGTTTGAACAAGACAGTTTTTATACCGGGGATTCTGTGTAAAGATATTGGAAATATTAGGAATGAATTGTTTTTTTTAATTCTCAATTTGACCTTTAATATTATTTTTCACCTATAGACACAAGAGTTACAAGGAGTCGAGCCAATAATAACACAGTAGCACCCCCATCAGGCAGAGGAAAAAACAGTAGAGGTATTGTGAAAATCCAAATTATTTGGTTTTTATATGTAAATAGTTTTATTAAAACCATTTTTTCTTTGACTTGACAGCACCTGCCAATCAGGTCATCAAGGTAAGGATTTTTTTAATCATTATTTTGAAAGGAATTTGCTTTTCTTCTTTTTATTTCCATGATTTCATCTTTCCCCCTTGTGTCCCTCAGGAACCTGAGGTGGAGACGCCTTCAGAAAATCCTATCCCTCCATCTTCAGAGGAGGAGAACATGATAGTGGACCATGATCCTGCCGACTTGGTGTCTGGTTCTAATCCAGTGGAAGCTGCAGCTCCAGTTTGTCTTCAGTCGTTTGCTCCACAGAACTTTGTCTTCCAGGCCCCCGTTGGTTTGTCCACCTTCAAATTTGAGCCCATGACTCCTCGCACAGCAGACGCTTTCCTTACACCAACGTAGGTCTATTTGAATTTCTCTTCTGGTTGAGAGCTTGTTGCTTTTGACTGACCGTATGTCTGTTTTTCACATTCTTCTCAGCTCCAGCTTCAATCTTCCACCCACTCCTGTCTTCAGTGATGAGACTGAATCAAGTCAAGCACCACCTCCACCAAAGTCTCCTCGTCGTTCTTCACCTCCAACATCTACACAAGCTCCTCCAACTCCAGGCAGCCTCGTGGAAGCCAAGCATGATGTGCCTTACTTCAGGTGGATGTGTTTCAGAGCTGTAATGATTAAACCCTCCACAGAAATTTCACTTTAACAAAGTTTTAACCCATGATGGTTCTTTTTTTGTTTCGTTTTAGGTCAGAGATTTCCAGTGAGACAGAGCGGCTCACTGATCTATGTGCCCAATGGGAGTCTAAAGTGGAGAATGAATCCATCCCAGAAGAGAGTGAGTCCTCTGTCCATATATGGCTGATGATGTAGGTGGAGTCACATGACTCAATCACCTGTTTCCGACCAAGATTCACAGGTTAACTCTGTAGTGACACTTAGTGTCAGCTGAGGTGAAAGGGACAGGTTTACAGGACAGTGGTGAGACCAGCCATGATAGATGGACTAGGAATAGGGTGGAGGTGGAGGAGTTAAAGATGCTGAGATTCTCTTTAGGAGAGACAAGGATGGACAGGATCAGGAATGAGGTGATTAGAGGGACAACAGACAGGAAGGTTTTGGAGACAAAGTAAGAGAAGACACTTTGAGATGGTTTGGACATGTTCAGAGGAGGGACAGTGGATACATTGGTAGAAGAATGATCCTAGAGATGGAGCTACCAGGTAGGAGACAGAGATGAGATTGATGGATGCAGTGAGGGAGGACATGGAGGTAGTTGGAGTCAGAGTAGAAGATACAGAGGACAGGGGGAGATTGAGAATGTTGTGGCAACACCTGGAAAAAAGAGACAACCTGAAAAGAGAAGAATCAGTAATGTGACCTGTGAATGAAGCTTAGTTACAGTAAAAACATATATAACATGACACTGTTTTCGTCTGCGTGTTCAGTGAGAGACGGCATGCGTACGGCCATCGGCCAAGCCAGGCTGCTGATGAAGGAACGTTTCAAACAGTTCAGTGGTCTGGTGGACGACTGTGATCTGGGCCGTGGAGAGAAGATCACCACCTGCTCTGACCTGCAGGGATTCTGGGACATGGTTTATTTCCAGGTGAGCTGTCTCTTATACACATCTAGATGTGTATAAGAGACAGCACCAACGCTCTTATACACATCTAGATGTGTATAAGAGACAGGGCAACACCTGGAAAAAAGGGACAACCTGAAAAGAGAAGACTCAGTAATATGACCTGTGAATGAAGCTTAGTTACAGTAAAAATATATATAACATGACACTGTTTTCGTCTGCGTGTCCAGTGAGAGACGGCATGCGTACGGCCATCGGTCAAGCCAGGCTGCTGATGAAGGAACGTTTCAAACAGTTCAGTGGTCTGGTGGACGACTGTGATCTGGGCCGTGGAGAGAAGATCACCACCTGCTCTGACCTGCAGGGATTCTGGGACATGGTTTATTTCCAGGTGAGTTTTATTAGAGACAGAAAGATGGAAACATGACACATGTCCAAAAAGTTAACTAAAACTATGTTATTGTGTTTTTTTTTTTGTTTTGTTTTTTTCCTTTTTTGTCTTATTAGGTGGAGGACGTCAATAAGAAATTTGACGCCCTAAAAGAAGCAGAGGCTCGGGGCTGGGTGGAGGAGCACAGACCACCACCACGACAGAGGAAGACTGTGAAGGTGAGGACACTTGCAGTTTTTTTTTTATGGCTAAACTAAAAACAATTTTTTTCTTCACATCATTCTTTACTTCTACCATAACTAAGATATTTTATTTAAACATGCGTTTCTCTGTTTGCACAGAAACCAGCAGGGGGCGCTGTGAAGCCAGCAGGAACCAAAGCAGGGGCCAAGTCTCGCCTGGCTGCTGCCAAAGCTGCCATGAAAGCAAGACAGCAGGCAGCTGAGGAGGAGATGGCTGCAAAGGATGCTGGGAACACTGAGGACGACCCCAAGACAAACTGTCAGGAAGTACAATCTCATGTGGAGCAGCCAAAGTCGGAGGTGGGACCATCTGATGTAGACCGTGTCCAGGTGGAGAGTCCAGTCAAACCACCAGGTAATGAAGGAGTGTCTGGATGAGGACATCATTACTTCCGCCAACTTGTCCATTCACAGTTTTGTGTCTTCTGCAGGTTCACTGAGGAGGTCCACTCGTCTCAGCTCTGCTGTCCTTCCTCAGGCGTCTCCTTCTACCAACTGTGTGACCCCCAGGAGGACCACGCGGAGGTCACTCGCCTTGGTTCAAACCCCTGTACAGACAAACCTTTGCTCTCCTGCTCACTCCAGCCTCACCCCTGTCGCCCTGCGTCTCACCCTCAACAAAGCACCAAGCTCCCCGACGTCCACTCCCCAGTCCACCCAGAAGAGGAAGTTTGCCACTGAGACATCGCTGTGTCTCTCGTCTGTGAAAGACGTGATACCAGAAGACGCTCAGACCATCCAGGACGTCGAGACGGCTGAACCTTTTTACACGCTTCCAGCGATCTCTGTGGCGAAGGTGGATGATAACGCAGATGAAATGGATGAAGACCTCCCACCTGTCTCTCCAAAACGGTCTCCGTCTCCATGCAATACTCCTTCTCCTTTGGTGTCCCAGGTCCCAGAGCCGTCGTCTTCTCTCAGTTTCTCCCTCTCCCCTTGTGAGAGCTTCAGCCAACCTCCCCTCACCTCCCCCGCTGTTGTGCAGAGTCAGACTGAAGACCTGGACGTCACACCTGACACCTCAGTGGTGGAGGTGAAGTTGGTTCACGTCTCCAACATTCGTTTTAACTTGTCACTGAGATGTTTCCACATTAAATAGAAATTATAATTCCAGGAAATGCCGGGCTTGGACTGGGATCGTTACCTCAGGCCGTCACAGAGATGCAGCCTCTCACCCAGAGACACCGTCCCCATTGAGACGCTGTCACCAATGGCAGAGGACATGGAGATGGACAGTCCCAGAGGTCAACCTGAGGACGTCTTGACGGGAAAACCAGGTACAGCGGGTGTTTGTGTGTCTGTTTTCTACGCAGAACAACTGGTGTCGGAGTCGATAGAAAATGACCTCATGACCAAAAAGGCTTCAGCTGATTGGTTAGATTTGGTTCAACTGTGAAGCATATTGTAATTGATGACAAATAATGTACTTTAATTTTTTTTTTTACTTACATTGATTTAACTGAGGAACTGCTGAGATTTGTTTTTGTTGATTTTAATACTTTTTGTTTTTTAAATTTCTAATTAAACTTTTTGGTTGTTTTTTCTGCTTCTGCCTGGTGTTGGCGCTCACGCTCTCTATCACCACAGCTCTGCCAGCCTTGTCTTCGGTCTTAGCTGATCAGTCTCCACAGGTGAAGGTTTTTCCTCCATTTACTTTTCCAACTGCTGCACATTTTCTTCGCAGGCCTTTTCATAACGTTTTTTATATTTTTGTCCTTTTCTAATATTTGTCCCTGTTCTGGTTCTTTCAGCTTCAATCAGCAAAGTCTCCTCTGCTGCTCTTCACCCCGGAGCTGAAGGACAGGATACGTCCGTCCGTCTGTCCCAGTGACCTCATGACTTTCACACCTCCCTCAAAGATGTAACAGATTTCTTTTTTTTTTTAACTTTTTTTACTTTACTTTTACCCATTTTTACTCAGTGAAAAACTTTTATGTTACCCTGTTATTAGTGGAAAAAATAATCAGAGTTTTATCTCTTATTTTTACATGAATGGAAAATAGTATGTGTCCTCTTGGATGGTTTTCATTAAAGATTGGATTATTACCAAAATTAATGATTAAACGTCTTTTATTTTTATCTAAATTTATAAAATGTAGACATGGAATAAACATAATTAAGAAGACTTAGATTCTAGAAAGATGCGAATGTACTTAACAAAATCTTGAAACTTAAAAGAAGTTAAAAAACAGATAGGTGATTAATAAAAGAAATATATAATATTTTGAGGGGTGGAGACTGTGGGAGAGGAGAAGAATAGAGTGGAGTTAGGATGGAACAACTGGAGAAAAGAGTCAGGAGTGATCTGAGATAGAAGAGAGTCAGCTAAGGTGGAGGGACAGGTTTACAGGACAGTGGAGAGACCAGCCATGATGGATGGACTAGAGACACTAGGAATAGCCTGGAGACAGAGCTGGAGGTGGAGGAGTTAAAGATGCTGAGATTCTCTTTAGGAGAGACAAGGATGGACAGGATCAGGAATGAGGTGATTAGAGGGACAACACAGACAATTGAGATAGTTTGGACATGTTCAGAGAAGGGACAGTGGATACATTGGTAGAAGAATGATCCTAGAGATGGAGCTGCCAGGTAGGAGACAAAGAGGAGATTGATGGATGCAGTGAGGGAGGACATGGAGGTAGTTGGAGTTAGAGTAGAGGAGACAGAGGACAGGGGGAGATGGAAATTGTTGACTTACTGTGGCAACACCTGGAAAAAAGGGACAAGCTGAAAGGGAAAGAAGAAGACGATATGTTTTGACACATCAAAAGTTCGGAAGTTAATTTGAAACATTTGTTCTAATTATCTTAAAAAATCATTAATGCGGCGTAAACAAAATAAGATTGACTTTGGCAGAGGAGTTAAGCACCTAAATTATTATCAAATTATTGTGTGTCTCTTTTTTTCTCTGTCTGTTTATATATTTATATATGTATATGTATATATATGTATATATATATATGTATATACATATATATATGTGTTTATATATGTATGGTTTTGTATGTGTGTATATATACAGTATATATATATATGTATATGTATATGTATATGTGTTCATAAACACAACCTAATGCCTTTACCTAACGAACAAAGCTAAATTCCTGGTGTTGCCACTGAGCCTCAGTTTGTGGACTAAAATCTTTGTCTCCTGAGATGTGCAGTAGAACCTGTCCAGCTACAGTCATGATTGTCCAGTCAAAGACGATGCAGGCTCCGAGCTTAGTTCTTCTTCCTTCATCATCTGGGTGATCAGCTGATGATGCTCAACCGCAGGGAAAAAGCAGTCGTTGAAGAACTGGTGGATCATCTGGTCTTTGGCTTCTCTCTCTCTGTCCTTCTCTCTCTGTCTTTGCCTCTGACGTTCTTCTCTCCGCTCTGAGACAATGTCCACATTTAGTTTTAAGGTGGTATTTGTTGGTATTTTACCTTAAAGACTCAAAGAACCCACCTGCAGACACGCGCCATGCTTCAGAGTCACCTTCTAGTAGACTGGCAGAACTCTGTGTACTGGAATAATCTCCAGAGTCTGAGTAATCATCCTGTGGTCAGACACAGAAGATTTTTATAAGATTTACGGTAATTTTTCTGGGCTCTGCCAGTGAGTATCACAGTGGAAGTAGAAATACTGACCGTCAGCAGCGTGCTGCTCTCAAAATCTGACCTGTCGCTGGTTTCTGTGTCTGACCTGGATGAGAGCTGCTCCATGTCCTCTGGGGACAAGGAGACTGGCGGACACTTGACCTCAGCTGAGCCCAGCAGGACCTCGAAGAACTCCAGGAATGTTATCTGTGAAGATCACAGAAGAGACATCAGCCAATAATGGTTGAAAAAAAAGGTGGAGTTTGTTGATGTGTGAAGGAATGAGACCTTCAGACTCAGGCTGGAGGTCAGGTTGTTGGGTTCAGGACTCTCCATGGTGATGATCTTCAGCAACTTCACCGTGTTCAGCTCATCGTCCAAGAGACGGAGATCCTAAAATAATAAAAGGGTCTTAAACTGGGTCTGTAGGGGGCAGCACAGAGACTGACTGTGACTTTTTTTAGTGGATCAAGTACAAGACTGTGTCTTCTTCATTCCCTTTCGTCTTGTCCCTTTTTTCAGGGGTTGCCACGGCGACAACAATTTCCATCTCCCCCTGTCCTCTGTGTCCTCAACTCCAACTACCTCTATGTCCTCCCTCACTGCAGTTTGTCTCCTACCTGGTAGCTCCATCTCTAGGATCATTCTTCTACCAATGTCTCTTCTGAACATGTCCAAACCATCCCAATCTGTCTTCTCTAGCTTTTTCTCCAAACCTTCCTGTCCGTGTTGTCCCTCTAATCACCTCATTTCTGATCCTGTCCATCCTTGTCTCTCCTAAAGAGAACCTCAGCATCTTTAACTCCTCCACCTCCAGCTCCGTCTCCTGTCTATTCCTGGTGTCTCTAGTCCATCCATCATGGCTGGTCTCACCACTGTCCTGTAAACCTGTCCCTCCACCTTAGCTGACTCTCTTCTATCTCAGATCACTCCTGACTCTTCTCCAGTCGTTCCATCCTGACTCAACTCTATTCTTCTCCACCCAGTCTGCTTTGAGCTGCAACCATGTCTTCTCAGTGTTAGTGTCCAGTGGTGAAATACCCTGTACATCCACAGCAGGTGTCTGTAGGTCATCATCTTGTCATCGGTGGAGCCAGCGTAGAGTGAACCGTAGATATGGTAGATCTCCCAACACCTATTCATGTACGTCATGGTGGTGGAAGAACAGTCTGGAGGACGGAAGACGAAACCTGCCAAAGACAGCTACAGTTAGGACCAGAGGAGTCTCCGTATATAAATCCAGACATTATTGTTATGATGGGAAGAACCTTTCACCCTCTTGGCATTAGGGAGGATGTCTTCTGTCAGCAGTTTGGACAGACAGGCAGCCAGAAGGTACTTTGGAGATCTGTGGAAAAAGGAAATGTAGTTTCACAAAGTTTTGATCTGTGATAGAAGAGAGTCAGCTAAGGTGAAGGGAAAGGTTTACAGGACAGTGGTGAGACCAACCATGATGGATGGATTAGAGACACTAGGAATAGACAGAAGACAGGAGACAGAGCTGGAGGTGGAGGAGTTAAAGACTGTCTCTTATACACA
>JAFBJS010054607.1:260226-284585 GCA_016785265.1 Paraplagusia blochii | reverse complement strand
GACAGTGGATACATTGGTAGAAGAATGATCCTAGAGATGGAGCTACCAGGTAGGAGACAAAGAGAAGATTGATGGATGCAGTGAGGGAGGACATGAAGGTAGTTGGAGATAGAGAAAACAGGGGAAGATGGACATTGTTGACTCGCCGTGGCAACCCCTGAAAAAAAGGGACAAGCCGAAAGGAAAAAGTTTGAGACTCTAACATGATGAGTTTCTGTCCTTGTAGAACCGTGTGCTGCTGCAGCATCTCAAAGTTGTACTTCTCATCTGTGGCGTGCTGGTCGATCATGAAGATGTCCGAGTTGAGCTTGGTGATGATGAAGCCCAGGTTGAACTGACCGATGATCTCCATCTCTTTGAACATGTCTTTGCTGCAGAGATAAACCTGTGGTTTAAGGACTTTAAGGACTCAGATTAAGAGTTTGTTACTTGTCACAGCAGTGGGATCTGACCTGATCTCCTTCTTCAGCTCCTCCTCTGCGCTCTGGTTCTCCCCAGGGTTGATTTTTGCCTTAAAGCGTCGGAAACGAAGCTCATCGTCTGCTTTTTGTCTCTGTCGGTTCTTTATCCTGTGGATTTTTCTCTCAAGCTCCTTTAAAGAGAACTGCAGTGTTACTGTTGTTCTCTGCTGATGAGCAGGTGCGTCCACCTTGTTGGACAAGGATTCAGCAGAGAGGTTGGATCTATGTTCTCTGAGGTTGTGTGGATGTTCTACTTTGGCTCTTTTTGCATCCGGGCTCAAAGGAAAGTCCTCTTTTGAGGCAAAAGGTCCAGGCTCTGTCTCTGGCTCCTGGGTGTGAACATCATCATCATCATCAAACATTTCTTTGTCTTTGTCATCACAAATGTCAATGACACCAGGAAAATGAGCCTCCAGACTAGAACATTTAACTGCAGTCATGAACGAGGGACTGTCTTTGTCCTCCTCTGCATCACCACTGGACGTGTTCCTGTACCTGAAACCATCAAGTACAGATTTTCCATTTTTTCGAGGAGATTTTGAACTCTGGTCTGAAACCGAAGGTTTGACTTCAGACTTAAAGAACGACTGTAGTGTTTTCTGGGCTGGTCCACTGTTGTTGCTGCTGTTTGCTGCCTTCACTGAACTTGTTTGTCTCCCAGTATTTGTGCCGTGATGGTTTGAAAAAGCAGCTTTGAGGTTGGCCAGATTCAAGGACACCTTTGGACTCTGTAACTCTGGTTCTACATCTTCTGGGATGTTCTCTTCTGAAGGGACCATGTGACTAATGTTTGTTGTGGCGTCTAATGATTTGGAGCTCGGCAGGTGTGTGTAGTTGAGGCTGATTTTATTCACTCCGGCCTCGTACAGAGTGATGAGGGAGCTCTTCAGAATGGCCAACAACAGCTTCTCCTCCTGCAGGAAGATCTGACGTTTGTCCGGAGTCACGTTCACATCAACACAGTCTGGTAAACAAGACAGACAAGACAACGACACTAAAAAAGACTGATGTCCCTCGGACTAAGTTTCTGATGGTAGTTTTCTTACCTGAGGCAACAGCAATATTTAAGGCAACAAATGGATATTGATGTCTGTTGTACATGTGGTAAACCTCATTCACAACTTTGGTCACCTAAATGAACATAAACCACGAGACATTATTAAAGACATAATTTCATAAACTATAAAGTAAGCTTTTATTTTGTCCAGTTTACCTTGAGTGGATCACATGGTCTGTTGTTGACAAAGTAAAATTGTCGGTCGGTCGCACTTCTTCCAACACCATGATCAGCACGTGACACAAATCCTGTGATGCTGCAAAAAGATACAACTTCTAATGTATGGCTGTTGAACAAGTTTTATTTTTATTCTGATTAATCACGGGGTCTGCAATTGTCAAATCACAGTCTTGTTGGGAAAGAGACTGAAGAAAAGAAGAGAGAAGTACATGGGTTTTCTTAGTTACTCTTACGTGAAAAGCTGTTTAGGAAGCACCGCATCATTCAGTCCATACTCTTCAATGATGTTTTCAGATGGAGACACTTGCTGAAAGGGCAGAAGAGACTGTAGCTGTGGAGAAACATGGTTCCAGGGATTAAATAATGCCAAACTTCTGCATTTAACTTTAGAAAAGGTTAATAATTTAAAGGGTTTCAACCTGTTTTGGACCAAAAATTGCTCCTATATTGTCTCTCATACTCTGGCTGCCGTTAGTGCTTAAGACTGTGCTGCGCTTTCCTTTCTCATTTTGGTTGGAGCAGGTGATTCGGACCCCTGTTGAGATGATGCAGTAGGACTGCAGGACATGAAGCATTTTGGCATACTCCTACAAGAAGAACACAACATACTCTAAAAACTAGTACCCTTAATATTGGGTACTTTGTAGCAAAGAAAATTAACCTGTCTGTTCAGAGCCGTGAAGACTGTGGAAAAGAGGAGAAGAATAGAGTGGAGTCAGGATGGAACAACTGGAGAAAAGAGTCAGGAGTGATCTGAGATAGAAGAGAGTCAGCTAAGGTGGAGGGACAGTGGTGAGACCAGCCATGATGGACGGATTAGAGAGACTAGGAATAGACAGAAGACTGGAGACAGAGCTGGAGGTGGAGGAGTTAAAGATGCTGAGATTCTCTTTAGGAGAGACAAGGATGGACAGGATCAGGAATGAGGTGATTAGAGGGACAACACAGACAGGAAGGTTTAGAAAAAGATGGTTTGGACATGTTCAGGGAGGGACAGTGGATACATTGGTAGAAGAATGATCCCAGAGATGGAGCTTCCAGGTAGGAGACAAAGAGGAAATTGATGGATGTAGTGAGGGAGGACATGGAGGTAGTTGAGAGTTGAGGACAGAGAGGATAGGATGAGATGGAAATTATTGACTCGCTGTGGCAACCCCTAAAAAAAGGACCAGTGTAAAGGAAAAGAATAAGTAGTAAAGAAAAATTAACAAACTAAAACTGTGATTGACAGTTACAAATAGTTTCTGTGAACTAGTCTTGGTTGACCGACCTTTTTAATATTGCGTTGGAACTCCTTGTGTCGCACAGGAAGTGTGGCAAATAGCTGCTGTAGACTCACTGTGGTCCCCTGCTGGCGTGGCTGAGGTGCACGCTGCACCAGATGACCTTTGTGGTCATACACAAGCTTAGTTCCCACTTGCATGGACTCATGACATGTCACCACACTCAGGTCACTGGACAAAAGGAAATCAACCATGTTACGTGGCATGACAAACTTTTAGCATAAGCAAATGTCCAAATTTGGGCGTTTTACCTAAGAGCGCATAAAGAACTCAGAGCTTCTCCTCTGAAACCAAACGTTTCTACATGTATGAGGTCGGAAAAATCCCTGAGCTTGGATGTGTGGTGTTTTAATGCTGTTGAATGAATAAAAACATGTCACTTTATTAAGCAAAAGAAGAGAGCATACCTGAAATATTTACAAGATTTTTGACACTCACTCAGTCCCTCAAAGTTGGACTCCTCCACACCTTTACCGTTGTCTGATACCTCCACAAGCTCCACTCCACACTCCTTCAGCTTCACCTCTGCAACAACATACAGGGTTTAATGTAATGGTGCAATCAAGTTAGCGACAAAGAACCTAGAGCTTGACTCACCAATGTTGGTAGCCCCTGCATCAATGCTGTTCTCAACCAGCTCTTTAACAGCAGTGGCTAAAGTCAGAACCACTTGACCTGAACAGATCTGATGCACTGAGTTCTTGTCAATAGCCTTAATGGTTCCTGCTGGGTCAGGACTTCAGGGACAGGAGAGGGAGATAAATGACTTAAACAATTTTATCTACGTTGAGACACTAGGGTTGTTGACAGATTTACTTCATATTTTAAATAAACAAAACATAAGAAGAAACATATACAAGAGAACTTTTTGCATGAATAAAGATGAGTGAAAATGTTTATCGTAAGCGAACACAATGACAGAAACCTCACCATGCGTCAGACATCTTCAAAGACTGAAGGGCGAGGATATTAATGTCTAATAAATTACGTCATATTGTTAAAGAAATAGATGCCTATTCAATTGTTATAAAATATGTCACTGTTAATTCAGTAGGATTTAACGCTACTTTTCGCCACTGCTATGATGTAAACACGGTTTGGTGTCACAACAAACGTGCATCCATACCGCGCAGACCATTCATGGTGTTCGCGAGCGTCACCACTGCCCACAACTGCGCAGATTCAACTATCGCGTTAAAATTCACAAAGCACATTTTGTCAAGTACATTGATGTATGTAAAACGGTAAAGTAATACATGTTTCTGAGGAGCATATGATATTTTTAATCCTTATTTTTCGTTAAAACGATTGCCATAAAATGTCAAAGTTTCATCATCAACGTGAACTTTCAACTTTCAAGGGCTCATCTGCCAGTACGTCGTCTTTACCAAAAAACAAGTACAAACATATTTTTTATCTTACGTAAAAATGTAAACACTTCAGATTTATTTGTCTTAATCTATATGCTATAGTTATTCGTGTTGTCTTACACTGAAATTGACTTTATATAACATGCCGTTGGAAGTTCTTTTCTTGTCACTTTTGACGAGCCCTTAAGCGGCTTACGGCCGCATATGGCTTCCCGTATCATGGTTCTGCTTATGGCAGTTTAGGGATACTTTAGTATTGCGACATATTAACGCCATAGAACCGAGTTTAATTTGTATTTCAAAACGTCTTACTCGAGACATGGGGTAGTCACTGTATACATTTGATTTACAGAGAAATATTCGTATGATTTTTAAACATGTTCGCTGCTTCTAAACGCGGTTTGTTCCAGTCGGAGGAATGTTCCAGTAATGGAAGTAATGTTTTGGCCATAAATAACCGAAGAGCTTTAAAAACACATGAAGCCAGCGAGAGTCTGTTACGAATAGCGAATGAAGACGATGACGATGTACAATTCGACAGTAAGTGGCCGTTGATTACCATCGATATAATATTTATATAATGTATACAAAAATTGTATTGCACAACCACTATTCAAAACGCATGTATGAAAAGTATATTGAAAAGGTGAATTGTAAAGTATTTTTACAATATGGACTCTCATGATACCCTTTCAACCCATGTGTCGAACTCAAGGCCCGGGGGCCAAATGTGGCCCACCAAGTCATTCTGTATGGCCCGTTTTTATAACAGCAATGAAGAATAGAGTTAAATAACTTAAAATAAATTTTAGTAACATGTGTTAATATAATATGGAGTAGTTACATCTCTACAGTCTTACATTTACTCCATTGTTGTTGTGGCCCCTGGTTAAAATGAGTTTGACACCACTCCCTTACAACACACTAGCATGAACACCACTCCCTTACAACAATAAATTCAACAGCTTATAAAATAGTTTAATAAAGCAATGTTATACCAGACTAAATAATCACCTGTAACATGAATTGTTATGCTGTTCTGTGACATCTATGTTGTGATATGTATTGTGGTGGTTATGGTTGGAAGTTAAGAGTGAAGTCCAGGATTGTTACAATGTTAAATCCTGGATTTATATTTGAATATAGAGGGCTCCCCCTAGTGGTAGTTCAGTTCAGTATTTTTTTTAATGTTTCCATGCAGACTCTCAAGGTCATCAAGGTTATAGATTTTTGTTAGTCAACTGGACATTAAAGCTAATCTTTGAATTTGCGTTTTTAAGTTATTTGTTTGAACTTTGTTGGAGATCTTCTTGGATACTTCTCTTCCCTTCAACTGTTAGTGGGGAGTAACAGAACCTATGTCTCTGCGAGGGAGAAGAAAGTGGTTTTTCAGGTCCCTCCTGTTGGACCCACCTGAAGTGAGTTAAAAGTCTGCTGATAAAAGAAGCCCCTTATTGTTTCCCCTCAGACATGGTGGCCATGTGCCTCAGTGGGCTGGTCATGTTTACATGGTGCAGTAGGTGGAGGCGACTGGAGCAGGCTGATAAGCTGAGCTGCTGTGCACACGACGCCCATTATGTATAATCAAGATGAGCTCATTTAGTCCTCGCTCCGTCCTGTCCTGAGGCTTTTAAAATTATATCAGAACGAGTATTTTATGCAGATCAAAATGGACCTAAAACAGAAAAGCATAGTTGAAATTATTGCCAAAGTTTTTGAAGAAGGTAAGATGTCCCTTTCTTCCTAAAATTGTATATTATATGTTCATAAAACTTTTGCAGAATGTAAAATAATAATTCCCCTTCACTCTTTCCCTCAGCTTCAGACACAGATAATAACCATGAGGTGTTGATGGCGGGTCGACATTATCCGTCCATCCAGGAGTTTGCCTCGGCCATTCCCAACCATCTTCTCCTGGGATCACTGCTGGAACATCTGTGCTTTGTCTATGAGAGCAACCCTTCACGGGCACATATGCTGTTTAAGGGTAAGACTTGGAATATTTTTTAACCTTTCTATTTTTTTTTTCAACGTCAAACTAGTGTACTGATTGGTAATCAGAATCTATTTAGATTTTGAGTTTGATTCAATTCAATTTCTTTCTGCACGTTTTATTGATTTCAAGAATTATATATATATTTATATAATATAAGAATTATATATATATATATATATAAATATTTACTCTAATGCAAGCTGTTAAAAAAAACTTGTACTCCAGCAAACGTTGAGTTAAATATCACTCTATACGTGTTTGTTGTACAGTAAGTTTGGCATGAAATAGGAAACAGGAAAATTAATTTTCATCAAAATTTTAAGTGTACATTGTCCCAATTTAAGGCTGTGATTGTATGTTACATGATCAGTTAAAGGACAGTGTATGAGCAGTGTATTCACACATGATGTTGTTTCTTTCCTGACAGTGATTGGCCAGCGTTTAGCAGCTATGAACCTTCTTTCTCCATTGGCCATAAGCGATGAGTTCAGCACAGTCAGACTGCAGCACAACCGAGCCTTCACTGAGCTGCTTAATGCTGCAACTTCTTCATTTTACCCACAAGTAACTCCACCAAACCATGAGCAAGCCATAAACTTCAATTTATTGGTTATATTGACTAATAATGGAAGAAGTTAGCAATCTTTTTTTGATGGCAGGATTTTGTCTTATCTTCCAGAGTCTTGCTGCAAGCCAACACAATCCTTCTGTGAGGTAAATATGTTTTTTCTTTTCTCCTGTTTGTGAGAAATATTTAGCATTTCATTTAAACATTTCTGTATCTTATCCTCAGGCCTAAGGATGGACTTTTTCAGGGTCAGACGTCTCGATACATCAGTGAGTTTGAAGAGATCTGTCGACTTGGTAAAGGATCATATGGCAACGTTTACAAGGTATTCAATATTGTTTCTCTCCACTTCCTTATGTTAAATACATCAGAAAACAAATCAAACACAGTCTGTTTGTTAATGATCTCACAGGTGATGAACAAACTGGATGGACAACATTATGCCGTGAAGAAAATTCTAATCAAAAAAGTGTCCAAGGATGACTGCATGAAGGTAACAACCGGCTTTTCTTCATGGTCCAGTGACATAAATACTCTCAACGTTTTTACTGAATGAAATGTCTGGACGTTTTGTCATAGGTGCTGAGGGAAGTAAAGGTTCTGTCCAGTCTCCATCATGTCAACGTAGTTGGTTACCACACTGCTTGGATGGAGCACGTACAGCCCACTGCAGGTATGTGTGAGGATCATGTGGGACGGGACCTTTTGACGAGACTTTTTGATTAGATCATTGAGCTGCTTCCTGGATGCATCCAAGTAAATACATTTTAATTTCCACAGGCACCGAGTCTCAGCTGCCTGCACTGGAGTCACCTGCAGAACACGACAGGTGAGATGATGGTGGACCACCATCACCTTAATCATTAGGATCAGTCCTCTCTGAGACTCAAATGTTTGTCATGTCTTGTGTTTCAGTGCTGCTGGACAGAGCCTTGACAACAGCAGCCACGGATCGTCCATAGTTTTCCAAAGCCTCAGTCTACAAACTTCAGATGCTTCTTCTCCCTCAACAGTTGATGATTCAAAAAGAGACAAAAAATCAGTCCAAGCTCTTGTCCCAACTCCAGACGTGGGCCAGATAGTGTGTCCCAAGACAATACGTTGCATCCCTGAGAACTTTGTCCCCTGTGTCTTCCTGGGAAAGCAGACTTCCCTGAAAAGCTCCAAATGTCCCGCCATGGGCTGGGATAGCTCTGTGTTATTGGATGAGGATTCCAGCAGGAGCAGCTTGGAGCTGAACAACAACTCTTGTATCGACAAAGAGTGTCTCCAGTGGAGTGATCAGCGCTCTCAACAGTCTTCTAATGAGGTGGGTCCAAATTTGATTGGACACAAAAGTCAGGTCTTTGCAACTGGTTTCACGTTAGAGCAGGGACTTTTTGGAGAAGGTGTAGCATATTATTTGCCCAAGAAACTTTCAGTGTTTAGGTAAAAAAAGTTACCTATCAGTTTATCCAAATACCCTTCTGATGCCTAATCCATTTGATCTGTCTGTGCAGGTGCAGTTCCAGCTGATGCTCTACATCCAGATGCAACTATGTGAACGTTCACTGAAGGAGTGGATCTCTGAGAGAAACACCAGGCCCAGGGATGAAGGAAACAAAGGTTAGATGTTTAAAAAAAATAAGTTTGCCTTCCCTTGTATCCTGTGGTAGATATGTGCCACCACAAGAGGGCGATAAGGGACAGTTTGACAACACCTGCAAGAACATTAAAAGGGCAGAGCTGTGATGTAATGAATGTCACCACATTTGGAGTGTGTTAAATGATCTGCCACTCACACAGTCAGAGTCCAAAATACTTTTTTTTATTTTCACAGCTTGTCTTAGACTTTTCTGTTTTCAGACTGATATGTGACAGCAGGGGTCACTAACTGGCGGATCGTGGTCCGTGTCCGGACCCAGGAGTACTCCTGTACGGACCCGGATCTATAATCTATTTATAAGGCAGATGAATTTAACAGGATAGTTTTTAGGTGCGCAGCTTTTTCAGTGTTTACGAGCAACGCCATTGTAAACACAGGAAAAGCTGCACCGGTACCAGGAAATAAACTGACCAATCGTGTACAGGCTAAATTATCCCACGTGGTGCTTTTCAGCCAATCAACTTTCGGCATTCTCGGCCGTTAACAGCGACAGGCAGAGTGAGAGGGAGAGAAACAGACGGAGACGTGGAGAGAGACAGAGTCAAGGGAGACAAGGGAAGCGGGTTCAGAGAAACTGAAAGTGTTTAATTGTTAATTGTTGATTTGTTATGATTTGTATTGTTAAAGTGGCTGAGATTGTTCTGACAAGGTGTGTTAAAGAAAAATTATATAAGCTGTTGCTACACCTGATTTCTCTTAAGTTAAGAGCTGTATTTGAAGCTGTTAATACTACTACAACATATATATATATATATATTATATATATTATATATAATATTATATGATATTCTAGTATACATAACACTCTGGCAAGTTGGACACGATGTTCCGGACCTTTATTTGAGTAATTTTTTTCTGACTGGACCTCTTGGCGTTTTAGTTGAATACCCTTGTTCTAGACAGACAAGTGTTCTTGTGCCAATTTACAAGAAGGTTATGGTTATTTCTCTTAAGTTAAGAGCTTTATTTGAAAATGTTAATACTACTACAACATATACTATGATATTATATAATATTATAGTATACATAACACTCTGGCAAGTTGGACATGATGTTCCGGACCTTTATTTGAATATTTTTTTTCTGACTGGACCACTTGGCGTTTTAGTTGAATACCCCTGTGCTACAGTGCAGTAGTTTGCATCTCAATACTTTGCTATCACTTAATTAACAAAACCAATTGATGGACTTCCAGATCCCTACAGCTGTGTTGATAGTGAACATTCACTCTGCCTGCTGAGAAACATACTGGAGGGAGTTGAATACATTCACTCCAGAGGAATCATGCACCGAGACCTGAAGGTAGGACAATGATTTTTTTTTTCCGTGTTTGAAATCAGTTCCGTTCCAGTGTCTGTTGCTGTGTCCTGTGGTTTTCACTGAAGCCCTTGTCTCAACTAAGAGTCACATTCACCTCCTCATCTCCAGTCGTAAATCTAATATTGTGCATCTCCCAGTGTTTGAAAACTGAATTGTACAACTTCCCAGGCAACATTTTTTTCAGTTCCTCTTCCCTGTGTCTGACGTATGTCAGATATACACATCTCTTACAAATGTCCTCCAGCGTCCTTGGCGTCTGACTGAGCTTTAAGAGTTGTTCTCGCTGCTTGAAGAAGTGCGGTAGACTCAGGGTTGAAGGCAGATGGTTGTTGTGATTGTAGATGTTGAGCGGTAAGGTCAGGTTGAGGAGTTTGGCCAGCAGGGAGTTGTTGCGTACGTTTGGCCTGTGATCCAAGAACAGAAACAGACAGTTTTCGCCCCTGCAGGTAAATTTATTGGCATTCGCTCCATATTTAAGCAGCAGGTCCACCAGCTCCTCGTTCCCCATCATGCATGCCTCATGTATAGGTGTAAGTCCCGCCTTGTTGACAGCATCAGGTTCAGCTCCGTGCTCCAGCAGCTCAGAGATGCAGCTCCGGTCATCATTTGTGGATATTCTGGACTTTGTGGCAAATGCTGTACAAGCAAAGTGTAGGGCAGAGTTTCCACTTTGCTTCATCCCCTTGAAAACAGACAGAAACTACATCAGTGGTTGAAGTTACCCAAAAAATACAAATGATATCTTCAATTTTGAAGCCAAAGTAGCTGATTTATATTGTCTTCTGGTAAAAAAATAAACTGTTGACCTTCAGTAGAGATTGTATAAAGTAATGCCTTCAATTTCCCTAAAAAAGCTAAGCTTTTATCAAATCCACAGATGTCAACCTCTGGCCCGGGGGCCAAATCTGGCCCGCAGGGTAATTATTTTTGGTCCGTGAGATAAAATCAAATTTGTACTATAGTTGGCCCACCAGTTTGTAGACTTTACATACTCTCAGAATTTGTTATATAAATAATGCATGTTTTTGTTATAGAACATACATTGTGTTTTGTAAAGAAAGATTTACTTTGAAAATGATCTGAAAAGACACCAAAGAGACCAAATAAGAAACAAATATCACTGATGTGTGAATTTTTTCTATTAAAATTTCATGTGTTGACACTAGTAAGCTTTGGCTGTTCCAGATTCAGTGTATCCACATAAAAAAACACCATTTCATACCCGGAGAGAAGGGAAAACATGCAGGTTTATAGTTAATTCATCAATATATATTGATTTAAGGCTAGTTTTCACTTCTGGCCTGCTGTGAAATTCAGTTTAATACCTCTGGTCTAATCCATAATATTTGGTTAAGGTTAATCTGAATCTTTTCTCTAAGATTGACAATATGTATAAAAAAACAATATCTTGCAGTGAAGCTAAACAGCTGAAGTCACATTTAAACAATAATATTTCTAATGTAGTGTAATGTAAACTAAGTACGTAAACTCACCATGTTGACATCTGCCCCGTGCCTGATCAACCAGGTGACAATGTCCTTCTGAAGTGTCCCAGCAGCCATGTGCAGTGGCGTCATCCCACTGTTGTCCACAGCATTGACATCAGCACCAAAGCTGGTGAGGATCTTGACTGCGGCCGGGGCTTTGTACCGTACTGATAGGTGTAAAGCCGTCTCCTGACTCTGTCCTTCCACCTGAGGCAGGAAAGAAACCAAAATTTAACAGAAGAAACTGCATCAGTGTGGACATTGACGTTCAAAATACAGATTTATTATATTGGATATTGGTTTTCTTTGGTTGCCATTGGAATAATTTTTAGAAAATTTGCATTGATATGATCTTGGTAAAAGCTGCTCACCTTTGAGTTGATGTTGACGCCCTGCTCACACAGTGTCCTCAGACAAGCCTGAGCATTCTTGTGCACACCCATCACCGCAGGCTGCAACTCGGAATGTGGTTTTTGCCAAATTACTAGCCTGTTTGGCCAATTGGTTATTGACAAATGTAGTGTTGTTTGACCGAGTCCATTCCTGCTGTGAAAGAAATCCCAACTGAAGCAGGAGAAAGGACCGAGCAGCAGTGAACCCACCATTGATTTTAAAGAAATTAAACATCAGATGATTTTAATATTTACACCCAAAACATTGGAGTAAACTGAACGACAACAGCTGTGGGCCGTTACAGTTCAGTTGGTCTGCGCTGTGTGTGTTAGTGATGATTAAAAGTCATTTTTGCATTTTGCAAAATATATAAAACTATTTCTTCTTGCTTTCTTATGCACAGTTGTAATGGCAACACCAGGAAAGTATCATCTTGTTGGGTGTGTTCCTACAAGGTATTCCTGTTTATCCTAATTCTCCTGTGTGTGTGTGCAGATGAGTGTGTGTGATCACCTTGCTTCAGGGTCTGCTCCTGCTGACAGCAGGCTCTTCATGCTCTCTACTTTATGCTTACAGACAGCCAGGTGTAGGGGAAGGATAGATTGTGCCTGAGGCAAAAACAAGTCCAGACAGAAGAAAATATGTGTTTTGTTCTTACTTCTACATCTTAAAAAATCAATCATCTAGTATCTTTTACTTTCCTATAGGTTTTTCTTTTTAATTACCTTATCAAAAATCCGTTCTGTCGATCCATCCTTTACCTGGAAGTAAGCGTTGACCTCGTGCGTCTCTGCCAGATGTGCGATCTGTCCAACGTCTTGATGCACAATAGCAGAGTAGAATTTGTTGTGGTAAAGTTGCATTTTTCTGTCCGGTCCTCCATCACAAAGTTCCTGCTGTTCCTCCAACATGATAAGACACTGAAGTCAGGTGACTTCCTGTGTGGACTTGGTGAAGCAGAGGTGGGAGTGGTTACCTGGATCTGGTTAGTCTAGTTTGGCTGTGGAGAAGTTCCTTCTGTCACAACTCTGTAGCTTTTTAACAAGATTATGAAACGAAATACATTTCACTTCCCCTTTTCTATGAGGTTTTTGACAAGTTCCTTTTGTTTATGCATTCAGCCTGGTTTCTTCACTACGGTATTTTTTTATTTGGTGACTACTCTTTGTGTCATGGCTGAAAAGTTGCTCTTCAGGATGATAATTACTGCTGCTTCACTCCAAGGTTCATTTTGTGTTTCTTCTACAAGGAATAGTTGTTTTGTAAAACTACATTGTTGGGCTTGTGCTATTTCTTTAAGATTTAGCATACATACTAGTACTTATTTTTATTTTATGTGGTTTAAAACAAGTGGTAAAGGTATCTTTGTTTGATGGGTCATTATTATGGGCAATTATTTCTGTGCTGATTCATGAAAAATATTAAGAAGAGCACAATTCACATTGAGTTGAAGGGAAAAACAACAAAGAAATGGTTGTTCTAATCCAATTCTAGTGTTTTGTGCTGTAAAACAATATTACTAAGATGTATGTACACTTATATTTGACATTTATTTAAAAACAAAACAACTAACATTTTGACCAAACCACTTTCTGTGATTTGTTTTGCAGCCCAGGAACATTTTCCTCCATGCTCAGGACCATCATGTTCGAATTGGTGACTTTGGATTGGCCTGCAAGAAATTTATAGCAGATGGATATGAAAACACAGTGACTCCGATCAACGGTACGTTTCAAACCATGGACATGACTTCAAAGGAACCACTAGATGGCGCTGATTCCTCACATTTAACCTTTCTTGTGTTCCTTGTAGATTCTTCCCTCACTACAGGCGTTGGTACTTTTGTGTATGCTGCACCGGAACAGCTGAACGGCTCTCAGTATGATTCAAAAGTAAAGCATTTACTTGAACTTTTTTATGAAAAAAGTAAATTGAAATAATCTAACTTCTAGTCTAAACCTGTGCTCCTGTTCCTCTTGTAGTCAGATATGTACAGCATCGGAGTGCTGGCCCTGGAGTTATTCCAACCTTTTGGGACAGAGATGGAGCGGGTGCGGACCCTTGGAGACCTGAGGGATGGAAAGATTCCAGAGACTTTCTGCCAAAGATGGCCAGTCCTGGCCAAATACATCACGAGGCTGATAAGTACAAAGCCCGGTGATCGACCCACGGCCAGTCAAATGCTGCAGAGTGAACTCTTCTGCAGCTGCAGCAAGGACATGGTACAGTGACCAGTGGTGTCCGTTTCAAGATATGTCAAAGGACAGTGACCATATTAACAAGAAACGCTTCTCCATGCAGGTGATCCATGGTTTACAGAGGAAGGTGGAGGAGCAGGAGGAGGAGATCCTGCTGCTGAGGAGGAAGATCAGTCAGCTCCAGAGCTCAGGAGAGGACACCGGTCATTTCTCTGAGTTGAGCAAAACATGACATTTAAAAACTACCTAAAAACTTGAGTTTGTGCCACCACCGTACACGTGGTTGTGCCTGTGAACCTGTTTCTGTGTGTGTTTTGTACACCAAGATGTACAGTTAGGGTGTAATTTATTTTATCTTTTAAATAAAACTGCTATTAATGCCGTTATTATAACCTGCACAAATACATTGTACATAAAAAATGGTTTTCAAAACACATGGACAAATGAGCACTTTTCCCTCCAAAGACTACAAAACATACACAATTTTATATTATTATTAATGACGCTTTTAACGCAACAGGAATTTTAATTTATTGACCTAAACATGGTTGACTTTGCAAAATATGTTTCAGCAGGTTTTGACCCAAGATTTTGAGCCTGGAACAGGGGGGAGTTGGTGACATGGTGTTTGAGGAGATATTTTGTATTTTGTTATTTGGTCATTCCTAATTAATACTTCAGTATCACTGTAGGGTGCAGTGTGATATGGGTTGCAGTTGTGAAGAGTGCTACCCCTGCTAACTGCAATTAAGATGAATGAATGAAAAATTCAGCTGTTGAATGTCAGAAATTATCTTTGCATTGACACAGTAAAATGCCAAGTTTTTATTATCCACTTGGATGTTTCCTGTATAGACAAACTGATCCAACATCAGTTGCCATGGAGCTTCACTTCCCAAGATGTAAACAAAAAGGGCTCATTTTGGTGTCGCGAATGCTGCAGGTTCATTATGAAGGTTTGTTCATATCTTTAAAAGCGTCACTTTTTAAATCATTTTTCAAATATGGTGTCGGAAATACAATGTAAACTATTTTGAATAGTAAACTTTAAAATGTTTCACAAACAGTACACGCCGCTCTTCGAAACACGTTTCTCGCAGTGGAAGAGCCAATCAGGGGGCGCGTCTCATTGCAGGTACCCGGATGTACCCGTGGGGCAATTAGCTACGTCATTGTTCACCGCCGGACACCCGCTGGAAATAAGGAATGGATTTACAGTCCCTAATAACGTATTCCTAACGTACCACAGGTAGGTGTATTGTTTCTTGTAATGTCTAGTGGCGCTTGTTTTATGTGACCACGCTACTTTGGTTTGGCTGAGCGGCTTAAATATGCGGTAGTAGTCCTACACCGGTCTGGTGTCATGTCGGAACGAAAGGCGCAACGAGCGCACACAGTCGCCGGTGTCGAGCCCCTCCTTATTACTAGCAGCGAGACCCCGTTAGCCAGGATTGGGGACATACTTTCATTGACAAATTAACCCAATATTGGCTAATAAATGTAAACAGGACACTTTGTGTTGTATTCGAAGAACAGGTTCGTGTTAATCTCCGCCATGTCGATGCGCGTCGGGTCGCGCAGGCTAACACTGTTAGCTGCGGCGCCGCCGCACGAGTACCGCCGCACGTAGTCCGCGGCGTCGGTGGTTTCGATTCGTCCATTGTTTGTATGGCTTCATATTCAGCCTTCTATTCAGCCCAAGGACCGTTGGGTTAAATTTTCAGTAAAATCCCCTTTTTGTTGGGCTTGGCTGGCTGTCTATGACGGGCTTTGTTGAAGTTTAGAGGTGCTGCGTGTTACAGGCCTAACACCCGTCCGTTAGCTTCCGCCGTCTTCGCTGAGCAGGTGGGAGGGAACAGCTGCCGTTTTTAAAAAACGTGCTGCTGACCAGGAAATATAGCGGGATGGTTGCTGTTATACTTGTAACGTTAATTTATTTAAAAGTAATGCTTCATATTAATCCAATTATTTCATTATTCGTCTTTTAAAGACCGATATATTCACGCATCTTAGTGCGTAATCTTTAACGTTTGGCGTTGTAACATTTTACGACAGTTGGCAAAAGTAACAAAGGCGTCATTGACCAATCGTTCACTTTTTATTTAATCGTATTAAAATCACTCATTTTAACTTTTAACGGAGAAGTAACAAAACAAAAACTTTTAAATACAAATGATGAGTCTTGCATCATGACGGACGTTAACTGTCGTAAAAACAAAAACATGATGCAGTCGAGCTGCCACTGTTTTCCGTGAGGTTTTGTGTTTTTGTCTTTTAAAGCCAGGTGTTGTTGAATTGTTTTTAAAATGTAAGTTCAAATTTATTATTAATAAATTGGGTTGTGGAGGGAACCCAGGGCGCAAGGAATCATAACCTTTGCATTAGTATTTTATTAGAGCTTATATTCACTGCAGATAAGGTAGCTGTAAGTTTGTCAAGATGAAGAAAAACCTGCTTTATGCAAATCAAATAAAAAATGCAAAAAATCTCCCAGAAACAATCAGTCTAAAAAACTGAGTCTAAGACGGTAATTAAACATTCTCCTGAAATAGGGTTTGGTCAATTTTCTAAATAAAAGTCCAAAATACTAAAGAAGGAAAAAGTTCTTATAGGTATGACATTTATTTGTTATTTATTTAGTTAAAACAACAGTTCAATATTGATTTGTGTTTGGTCTCGTATTTAAGGATAATTATTCACATAAAATACACTCTTTAGCCTCAAATAGGTATTTTTCAGACAATTTTCTAAATAATGTCAAAATTGCTAAAGATTTATAGAAAGGTCCATGGAGATATAATGATCATCTTAATGTTTTTTTATATATAAAAGCAGCAGATTAACTATTTAGATTGATGTTTTGTCTCGTATTTAAAGTAAAGTTTATTTCTGCGAGGATGTACTACTCAATGGATTTATAGCATCTTATTTTCAGTGAATTACTGCCAATACTTGATTATATTTCTGTCATGTTTGCAGATTATGTATTAAGGGATATAAAAAAAGCAATAGTGCCATTTCAAGTGTCCCAGACCACCCAAAAAACAGCTACAACAGACACCCCTTACTGTTAATTTAATATATGATACATATATGATACAAAACAGGCAGCAAAAATGAATCTCTGTTGAACAAGTACTGTACCGTCCTCACAGACCTTCACTATACTCAAACAAAAAATCCTTTTATGTGTAAAAGACAGGGCCAATATGGATTAAAGGAAGCAGTCAGAGAATGCACAATTACCACCAAGAATGGAACATAGAAGACACCAGGAAGTAGTGGAAAAGGTAAAGCATAATATGAAGGACGCTGTCATCCTTATGTTTGCCAACTGCCGTTAAAAAAAGGCATCGCCAACAACCTCGGTGTCGTCATGTCTGAAATATTGCACAGTCAGATTAGTATAAACTGTCAGTCTTTTGTTTGATTAAAGGTTACACTTTTAAGTACTTTTCTCATGTATTTCTCACATACTTCTTGCATCCCACACAGCAATGAATGATGACCATAGTTGACAGATCTTCAGATAAGTCTGACTACCAGTCAGTGGGGTTTAAGCGGTCCCCCTTCAACAGTAGAGACTTGGCAATGGATGGAAGCTGTTCTAGCAGCTGGGTGATGGGACCCACCGACTCTCAGAGGCTGAAGGCTGCGAGCAGTTGTCTGGGTCCAACACCTGGAGCTGCTGTCTACAATAGTACTCCTTCCTCGGTGGACAGAACCAAGGAGCAAGGTATGGACCAGAACTGTTTGTATCCATTGTGCGCTTTAGAATCTCACCCTCGTGCGTTATGCTCTTTTACGCAACGGAAACGCAATGTTGGCTTTTGTTTTCTGTACCAAACACTGACACATCTCATATAGTGGGTGCTGCTTCCGCTCACACTCATCCAGTTATATAATCAAACCAGTTTGAAGCAGGCACTGAGCCAGTGATTTGGTTTAAGGAGAAACGAGGCATGTTCACTGTAAACAAAAGAGAAAGCAAAGTTTGTTTCAGTCATGTTAATAAAGGATGTGGTTACATTAGATTGGAAATGTGATATTTTACAGGACGGTTGTGAGACCAGCCCTGATGTATGGATTAGAAACACTAGGAATAGACAGAAGACAGGGGGTGGAGCCGGAGGTGGAGGAGTTAAAGATGCAGGGATTCTCTTTAGGAGAGACAAGGATGGACAGGATCAGAAATAAGGTGATTAGGGGGACAACACAGACAGGAAGGTTTGGAGAAAAAGCTAGAGAAGACAGAGATGATTTGGACATGTTCAGAGGAGGGACAGTGGAGACAGTGGTAGAAGAATGATCCTAGAGATGGAGCTACCAGGTAGGAGACAAAGAGGAGATTGATGGATGCAGTGAGGGAGGACATGGGGGTAGTTGGAGTCAGAGTAGAAGAGGAGGACAGGGAGAGATGGAAATTGTTGACTGTTGTTGACTGCATGTTTAATATACAAATGTTATCTTTTCATGACCAGTGATGCACAGTGGTGATGGCATCGAGTCGCCTCAGAGGGTCCTGTTCCCTCTGGAGAAGCTCAACCTGAAATGGACACAGATCCACCGTGTCGGTGCAGGTCTGCAGAACATGGGGAACACCTGTTTCCTCAACTCAGCCCTGCAGTGTCTAACCTACATCCCACCATTTGCTAACTACATGCTGACAAGAGAGCACTCTAAAACCTGTAAGTTGACTCATATGAATCCTTTTCTGCTTTAGCACACGTAGGAAACATTTTTGCACCGTTCTGAAGTTGTACTTTATTGTCGTCTCTCACTTGCAGGTCATGAGCCTGGCTTCTGTATGATGTGCACCATGCAAAACCACATAACCCAAGTGTTTGCAAATTCGGCGAATGTCATCAAGCCCATCGGTGTGCTCAATGAACTCAAAAGTGAGTGACGTTTTCTTGAAAGCTACGTCTTAAAAGCTACCTGAGGTATAACTGTGAGGTTGAGTGTAGTTGTGGACCAACGTAATGTCCAGGATGTCTCCCATCCTTGCAGGATGACTGCAGAAATCCACTGCAGCCTCATGCGTCGTTCTATGTGACACGCTTTACTGAAATGAACCGTGAATAAAATGAATACATAAATAAAAGAACGTAGCCCCTTCATGCACCTTCACGTTCTATACCCAACATTGAAGGCAGGGGGCAGTGTTGGTCTGTTTATATTTTCATTTTGGAGGGAAACGTTCTGGTGACGAAATCATGACTGTTTTTTAGAGATTTTGTAACATTAACCAAAGTGTTTTAACAGATTTTCTTCTGTTCTTATTACCTAATAACGCAGGGATAGCAAAGCACTTCCGCTACGGAAGCCAAGAGGACGCTCACGAGTTTCTGCGATACACAGTGGATGCTATGCAAAAGTCCTGTTTACCTGGACCCAAGTGAGTGACATCCAAGGCAAATTAATGCAGTGCATTTAGGATTTTTTCTGTAGCTGTCTAAAATGTAGCGTAAAAACAGCAGTCGATAATATTAGTTGTCTGTTGTTTTTTTTCTTTTTAGATTGGACAGGCAAACACAGGCAACTACTTTTATCCACCAAGTGTTCGGTGGATACCTGCGATCCAGAGGTGAGTTACAAGACTTTATTTTTTTTTCTTATTCTTCATGTCTTATTTTGTCCATTGTGATTCTCCAGGACTAATTTTAATATGTTTTCTTTTCAGTCAAATGTTTGAACTGCAAAGCAGTCTCTGACACATTTGACCCCTTCTTGGATATTGCCCTAGAAATAAAGGTAATTACAAAAAAATGAGTCACTAAGGCGACTGTGTTGTTTGGAGTTATGGTATAGAACCGTATCTTAAGATCAGATCATCTCCTTCTCTGTGCAGATGGCTCCCAGCATCACCAAGGCTCTGGAGCTGTTTGTGGAGCCAGAACAACTGGATGGGGAAAATGCCTACAAGTGCTCAAAGTATGTTGTTTTTTGTTATTTGTTGAAACACCAAGATCATATGTTTGATCACACATTTCCCAATATGTGTTTATCACTGAACATATGCTGCTTCTTCAGGTGCAAAAAAATGGTGACCGCCTCAAAGAGATTTACCATTCACCGCAACCCCAACGTCCTCACCCTCGCACTCAAGCGCTTTGCAAATTTCACCGGAGGCAAAATTACAAAGGTCAGACACTGACCTCCCCAGGTCTAAACTAATCTATTCCCCTCACGTTTGTCGCTGATTAATTCTTTTGTTGATTATATTTCTCCCACAGGATGTGAAGTATCCAGAGTATCTGGATCTGCGCCCCTTCATGTCCCAGTCCCAGGGAGAGTCCCAGGTTTACGCTCTGTACGCTGTGCTGGTCCACTCTGGGTTCAGCTGTCATGCTGGACATTACTTCTGCTATATTAAGGTAGTGACACAGCTGCACGTCACTGTTTTGTTTCATCAGGCCAATGCTGTTGTCATAACAGTCAGATGGCAGCTCATCACAGCAGATAAAAATGTTAAAAAATGTCTGAGGTGAAGATTGACGTTGTGGAAATGAGACAAAGAAGAAGCAGACTGTGGTTGTACAGGTGAAAACAGGAATTTATTTTTTTTGTGTGACACAGGCGAGTAACGGCCAGTGGTATCAAATGAACGACTCCTCCGTGTCTGTCAGCGACATCAGGTCTGTTTTGAACTGTTCGGAGCAGGCCTACGTCCTCTTCTACGTCAAGTAAGTCACTTGTCCATGTTGACTCGAGTCAGACTGTAGTAGTAAATTAAAACTTTATCGTCATAATTACATCAGTGAGCTTCCATAATGTATGTAATGTAACATTGTCCATATCAAATGAACTAATAAGTTGCCAAATTTGTCCAATTCCAGATCCAGTGATGTGAAAAAATCAGGCGACTACAGTCACGTGAGTCTCCACCCAGGAGTGCCTGGTCACTCGTCTCCACGGCCCGTGGTGACACCACGCATCAACACCACCGTCCACCATCACCACAACAACAACAGTGGCTTCATCGGCCCCCAGCTGCCTCCTCACATGACCAAGGTGGAGGACCACAGGATGGATATTTCACTTTTAATATATTATGTTTATAATATTTTTTGGTTAAAAATGAATATGTGTGTGTCCCACTGTAGAGTACACTCCACGTGAATGGGAATGGATCTCTGGGTGAATATCCTTCCAGCTCCAAGTCCAGCAGCTCCAGTGGGAAACCCATTCATGGACCAGCCTCTTCTTCTACCGTCTCCCATTCCATCAGTCGTCCCACAACCATCCCAGACCAGGACAAACGCCAGAAGCTTTCATTTTTCATTGGACAGAACAAGCAGAACCGCCCATCGTCTACAGCTTCGGCCACGGCCTCCTCCTCTTCCACCTCCTCCTCTTCCACCTCCTCCTCTTCCACCTCCTCTGCATCTTCTCACAGTCAGCCGCCTTCCCTCTCCTCACCCAGCAGCAGCAGCTCCTCCTGCAGCTCCTTTTCTTCCTCACAGTCTACCTCAAATGTTCAGTTAGCTCCTCGTCAGCTGAACCACACCAACGGCGTGTCGTGCAGTAACGGAGGTCAGCATGCTCCAGGAAACGGATCATCACTCCTGGTTCCCTACAGTCAGGAATCCTCGGAGGATTCTGATCAGGAGAACGGCGGCGCCGCGAACAAAAGTTCCTCAAAGTTGAACGGAAAGAAGGGGACAGGGGGCGTCTTTGAAAAGTCTCCACAGGCGAAGGAATTGGGAGTTCACTTCAAAGGAAACGGGTTAAATGGGTCAACAAACGGAGTGTCAAAGTTAGGACAAAACGGAAATCATTGTGGACAGCATAAAATCAATGGACACACCTCATCCTCTGAGCAGGTAAATACTGTTTACCTGTTTTCATTCTGCAGGTTCTCAAGGTGAAGACAGACTGATGACGTCTCTTGTCGTCTTTTCTTTTAGATTTCTGCCACCCTGTCCTCAGCTGCTTCGTCCTCTTCCACTGATGCTGATCATAACCAACTAAGGTGAAGACAAAAACATACCGATAAAAATTGACAAATTCATCCCGACTGAGTTACTGCTCTCGTCTTCAGGTGTCATCACTGTGTGATTTAGTTTGTTAGTTACGTTTTTCCCACCTGGAATGTAAATGCACAGGGAACCTGACTGAACAACTAATAATTTTTAACTCTATATGTTGTTTATCTTTTGTTATTAAGTGTCAGTGACATCTGGAACTGAACTCCTTTTTCTGTTTTTTTTTTTTTTTTTTTTAGTAACTCATCCAGGTCTCACAGCCTCGTGTCTGCTGCCAGTGACAGCCAGCACCTGTCCTCCTTTCCAAGGGCTAAACCTGTGTCTGAACATCCGCCTCAGCACACAGCATCCTCCACCCTCAGTGTCTCACCTTCAGCCTCTGCTACAGTCGCAGACTCCCACTCCGTTTTATCGTCCCCTCCAACCCACAACGGCAACCCTGCGGCCTTATCCACCTCCTCAGACGACGGGACCCCTGCTACTCCACAGAAACTAAACGGATCTGGGAGTGGGACAAAGGATCCACCGCAGAAAAACGGATCCTCAGATGTGGGCGAAGGGCCTGAAGTCGCCAAGGACCAACTCCAGTCCAGGTCCAGTTTCAGAAGCAGTGAAAGACGTAGTTCACGAGACAGAGACAGACTGAACTCTGACAGGAGCAGAGACAGGGAGAGACATTACAGGGACAGGAGTCACAACAGAGACAGCGACGGGGATCGGTACCATCACAGGCGCGACTACAGAGATCAACGCAACCACTACCGCTCCAACAAAGTCCGATGGCCGTCTCACAGTCGACACAGTCGGGACGAGGATCGTTACCACAGGGACGACAGTCGTTACCACAGGGACGAGCGCTACTACAGAGATGAGTATTACCATTCTTCCCAGACTTACTACCATCCCAGGGAACGGGACCGGGACAGGTGTGTCCACCATTATCATTATGAAAAACCCAGAGAAGACTGGGACAGTGACAGACGGGGACGGGGCTATTCCAGTTATGGGGATTCTCGCAGCTCAGGACATTGGTGCGACGACGTCCGGGACTCGCGGTCGCTCCATGAAAAGACCAATGGCAGGACATCAAGGGGATCACCTCCCCGGGGTGTCCACACTGCATCTAGATCAGCTCCGGATTCAAGTGAAGATGATCACAAGAGGACAGGAGAACGTCTGAGCAAAGACAGTGACCACACGTCAGAGGCCCGTCACTGTAAGAAAACCAAGAAGAGCAAGAAAAAAAAGAAGTCGAAGGATAAAGACAGGAGCTACAGCAGGTGAGTGATGCTGCCCCTGGTTCAGCCTTTGTAGCAGGGGTCTCAAACATGCGGCCCGTGGCCCATTTGTGCCTCGTAGAACAATATTTTGTGGCCTCCACCTTGATGTGGGAGTTTAATTTATAATAATAGTTTATAGATTTTTTTCTCCACATTTTATGGTAAATCCTTTAGTTGTCCCAACCCTGATCCACAGCCTCCTTCTGGTTCAGTGTGGTATTACACAGAATCTTTTAAATTTGTATTGAACCCAGATTCACTTCACACAGTCTTTTTTTTTATCTCCTGAAAGTTCCGACACAGATTCAGACAAATCCGACACTACAAAGAAGAAAAAGAAGAAAAGCAAGAGGCAACGGGACAGCCTGAGTCCAGGAGCCAAGCAGAGCCGCAGGAGTAGGAGCAGGGAGCGGAGGGAGAAGGAGAGTCGCAGCAGACGTTACCACAACGACGACAGCGATGGCTTTTCACCCACAAAGCGTCAGCTCACGGACGACGCTGACGCCGGCAGCGACCAACCCTCTGGACTAAGCAACGGTTCAACTTACCGTCACATCAACGGACACACAGGTAGGTGGGACGGGACATCCTCGGCCGAAAGGCTTCATTGTCGCCTGCAGGCTCTAACAACTAGTTGTGTGTTTCTGTAGGAAACGGTTACAGTCGAGCCAACGGTAACTCCCACTTCTCCAGTGGCCTGAAACACTGACACTGTGAGTGTGACTCTGTTATTATCACTTTTACACTGTTATCTTTTTTTTGTCATTAAAATGAAGCCTGATCTTCTGTCTGGGGTGAAAGATTTTGTGTCTTGGTTGTTGACCAAGCACCGATAACATTTTCCTGTAAATTGTACAGTATTGTGAAATGAGATATGGTGTCATTTCAGTGTTTCTGTCTTTATTACACCTCAAAGCAGAGGAGACTGTGGAAGAGAGTGGAGTCAGAAAGAAAAAGCTGGAAGAAAGAGTCAGGAGTGATCTGAGATAGAAGAGAGTCAGCTAAGGTGGAGGGACAGGTTTACAAGAGACCAGCCATGATGGATGGATTAGAGACACTAGGAATAGACAGGAGACAGAGCTGGAGGTGGAGGAGTTAAAGATGCTGAGGTTCTCTTTAGGAGAGACAAGGAT
>JAFBJS010054607.1:247184-257336 GCA_016785265.1 Paraplagusia blochii | reverse complement strand
CTAATGTCCTCATTCCTGATCCTGTCCATCCTTGTCTCTCCTAAAGAGAACCTCAGTATCTTTAACTCCTCCACCTCCAGGTCTGTTTCCTGTCTTCTGTCTATTCCTAGTGTCTCTAGTCCATCCATCAGGGCTGGTCTCACCACTGTCCTGTAACCCTTTCTCTTCACCTTAGCTGAAGGGAAAGGTTTACGGGACAGTTGTGAGACCAGCAGACTGTCCTGAATACTTTTTTATTCCTGCTAAAATAAAATAACAAATCAGTTCAATTTCCTTAGTGTCAAACAATATAATTGATGTGACTTCGTTGTTTTTTTATGCTTAACGTTATGCAGTGCAGCTTTAATTTCTTACAGTCTCCTGCTAAACCACCAAAGACCTACAGTCACACACACACACACAGTTCTCAGATCATAATGTGTTTTTTAATTCAAAGTATCCAGTTTTAGGAGATTCCCAGACAAATTTCCAACCTGGAAGCTAAAATAAAACTGAGTCTGTGAGACAGTTCGATCAGAGCTGCCAGCATCACCGCTTCATCAAACCCGCTTTCTTCCAATGTGTCCTGCTCTTCATCGCGATTCCCAGAAATGCTGCAGTATTACCTCCTCACCACACGATGTCGCCCTACTGTTTGTGAACTGAACTGTTGAACTTAAGAGATAAACGGGTACTGGCTCTGACTCTGTTAATGATGAACATGCTACATTAACACAACGAGGAACAAAAAGAAAATAACTAGCACTATGTACATTATATATTCTACATGCATCATGTAACTCTGAACTGGGGAACTGCCTCCTCTGTCAAACCATGAACAAATAAATACAGAAGAAAAGAACTGGGTCACAGAGGTGGATCTTCAATGTGTAACAACTGAACAGAGATGATTAAAAAAACACATGAAAAATGAGCTTATAACAGGTGGAAACAACACAAAATCTGTTTGGTTTTGTTGTCTGTAAATTGGTGTAAAATCAAAAGTGTCACTGACATCAGACCAGCTGATTTAGAATTCTTATGAAGATGTTATTAAAAAAAACTTCCAGGTGAAAAAAAAACGTTTCACTGGCCACAAGACTTCATCATCCGTGTGAGTTTGTAGTAGGGAATTCCTAGTTCCATACACGTCCAACAGAGGGCGACGTTGCCTCAGACAAAGTTTCTCACAAAAATATCCTTGAACTTCAGACATGGCGGCTGCTCCTCCAGTCCTCATCCTCAGAGACAGTCCTCCTCTTCTCGCCTCTGTCCAGAGACTGCACCGTCATTGTTTCGCATTCACCTCAGGTCCAAACATCACCTGGTCTGGATCGGTCCAGTCTGCGTCTTTTGGTCATTTCTTATTGGCTATTCTGCGTTTCCTGGTGGCCAACATATCGTAGAAAGGATCTCTGCTGATGCTCGCCCTGTGGACAGAAGACAGAGACACTAATTAGTGTCTTCAGCATGATTGTAGACTCCCAAGGCCAGCAGGTGGAGCACTGGTTGGCATGGAAACATTACAGCAAGAAGGTCAGTGTGTTGAACAACAGATTCTATGACGACCTGTTCTCCAGCTTTCAACTCTGTGTTTTATTTTTCTTTTTTTTTTTTCCAGATTATTTTTTGACACGAGTGATCGGTCATGTTCCCAGCAGTGTGGACAGTGGACACACTGAGACTTCCTGTCACACACATTAGTGTGTCACCACAAGATCAACTGTTTCCACCCAGGCTGATGAGTCAGGTGTGTGTGAGTGAGTGTGTGAATCTGCTGACCACAGGACAGACTGTCTCTGCCAGTGGACGTAGCTTCTGTCTCCACCAGTGATGTTGTTTTTAACCTCAGTTCAATAGCACACAAACAAATGTCTCACAGTCTGGTACACTGAAGGTTCTGATGAAGTTCTCATGTTCTACCTTCCTGTCCTAATATTGTTGTCATGAAGACAATAGTCACCTGGTGCATGGTCTAAAATGGACTTGGGGACATATAGATCTTGTTCACCCCGAGGACCTTTAGTTTGTTTTCCTTTTGCTCTGATTAGGTCTCCCACAATTTGCTGTCTCACTGTCCTAATCAAGGCTTGATTAACAGAATGTGCTAAAAGGGCTGCAATCCCGGGCCTCGCCACTAGGGGAACCTGAGGTTGCTGATGTCAAGTGACTAAAATTAGTGTAAGTAGTCCACTTACACTTATTTCAACTCTACCTCAAACACTCATAATATCCATCTACCCTGTCACTAAGGTGAGGGTAGGAAAATATTATGGGTAGGTAAATACATCAGAACAACAGCTCATGTACTTTATCTTGATGCACAGTCTAAGAATCAACAAATTTGGCTTCTCAGGGGACTTGTGTCAATGCACCTGCCACGATTAGGGCCAAAGGGCTGGTTGCGATATCCTAAGTCATGTCCAGCACCTCCCTCACTTGCTCCTCTGCCGCTCCTTGTGCAGAACCCCTTTTCTTCAGGCTCCCTGTCCAATCACACCTAACCCTGTTGTCCTCTGACCTTGGGTTGTTGACGTACAAAGGCCTTGAGGCCTAGAACGGAGGTGTGAAATGCATCACACATGAATGTGGGTCAACGGGAGGACAGCAGACACTTGAGTGTCCCAGGAGTAGCTCTCTCTCCCTTCCCTTCTCTCGGGCTGAAACCTTCACTTTGACTGTGGATGTTGAGTGGATTCCTAATGTCATTACAGCAGGGAGAGGAACGTGATGTGATTATCTCTGCTCTGACATCGATCACATTAGTCTGGAAGGCTGTAGCAGAGTGGACGAGAAGGAGAGAGTTGATCAAATAACCCACAGGTCCAGGTTAGTCCTGCTCCACTGCTCCTCCTTAAACTGGCTTTGAGGATCCTGTTGGTCCGACACTGTTGGGCATTTTACTTAAAAAAAGTAACTTATTACTTTACTAGTTACTGCTCTGAAAAAGTAACTAGTTACGTTACTAATTACTAAATTATAAAAGTAACTAATAACTAGTTACTTAACTTTAATTGTAACCCTAACTTGCCACTTAATGCGTCAATTGTGTGTGAGACTGTTTATTTCCCTATAAGGCAAGAAGACCCGCCCAGGTCTCTGTCTAATTGGCTTAGCCTGAAACGTTATCCTATGTCAACCAATCATCGTTCCTTTTCAACGCATGGGTACAGTTAGTGTGCACGGCCGTCTTTCACTCATGAATGACAGGCTCCGCCTCCACACAGTCCTCTGTCCGTGGACGGGAGAAACTGTCCATTTGGACCACAGATAGTGACGAGTAACAAGACCCTTTACACCAAAGTGACAATAATGGCGTTACTGAATGGGAAAAGTAACGTGTTACGTTATTAGTTACCGAGAAAAGTAGTCTTGTTACGTAACGGCGTTACAAGTAACACATTAGTCCCAACACTGCTCGTAACACATGTATTCTTGTACTGATCATCAGTCCTGTGGTTCTCAGCTTCTCCTCCACCTCCTCCCCGCTCTGCCCACCAACAACACTTCTTCTCCGAAGTTCTAGACGCCTGCAGTTACTGTGGAACCATCAGAGCACTTCCTGTATCTGCTGCAGCTTCACCCTGCAACCACAGCTTGCAGACTTCTGTGGTGAGTGATGATGCAACGTCGCCCCCCAGTGAGTGTGTGTTCTGTTTGCTCTAATCAAACGGAAGTCACCTCTGAGAACCAGAGTCACACTCTGTCACCAGCTCGTGTGTGTGATGGTCAGTGTGTGTGAGATTAGACCTACACCTCTCTGTGTTGGGGGAGGGTGGGGCCTCAGAGTCAAGGTCAGACGTGAGAACGTCCCACATGGGAGTTGTTGGGTCTTTGTCTAAGTGGAAGTGTAAATGGATCAGCACTAATGACCCTCCCTCCCCGCGCTCCTTACTTGATGGATTTGATCCACTCCTCCTTCTCTTCCGGCGTGGGGGCCGATATCCTGTAGACGACGTGGTTTCCCTCCACCACCCGTCCGTCCGCCTCCGTCTTACAGGCCTTGATCACCTGACCTTTGTGGTTGGGGTTGAAAAGCTCGAAGCAGTTCTGGAGACACACGATATGGACTGATTAGGGTCTTTGAGAATTTCCACCTGCTGTGAAAGGCAGCAGGGGGCGCTGTGCGAAGCAGCTCCTTACGGGTTTCCTGGGCTCGTCCACTTCTCTTATGCTGAGGTTTTCTAGAGGAATGATCCCTCGAGGCTCTTTGTCCTAAAGACACAGACACAAAGATCAGTGTCTTCCTGTCACCATGGTTCACTGGTCTCAGGTCAGTCTTTTCCATGAAGACTGTGGAGCTCACATAGCACCGTCCCCACCAACAGAACATCACCAGCCACAGGAAGGCTCACAATATGGAGCAGTGAGGTGATTAGAGGGACAACACAGACGGGCAGTGTTGGGAAAGTAACTTTAAAAAAGTAATTTTTCACTTTATTAGTTTCTGCTCTGAAAAAGTAACTAGTTACATTACTAGTTACTAAGTAACTAAAGTAAAGTAATTGATAACTGGTTACTTTACTTTTAAAACACAATAAAAAAGTTTAGCGTGGCCAAGAGAAATCGTCCATTTGGACCACAGATAGTAAAGAGCCCCTTTACACCACAGTAACAATAACGGCATTACTGAATGGGAAAAGTAATGTGTTACGTTACTAGTTACCGAGAAAAGAAGTTTTGTTGCAAGTAACAACTTACAAGTAACGTGTTAATCACAACACTGGAAGGTTTGGAGAAAACGCTAGAGAAGACAGATTGAGATGGTTTGGACATGTTCAGAGGACAGACAGTGGATGATCCTAAAGATGGAGCTACCAGGTAGGAGACAAAGAGGAGATTGATGGATGCAGTGAGGGAGGACATGGAGGTAGTTGGAGTTAGAGTTGAGGACACAGAGGACAGGGGGAGATGGAAAATGTTGACACGCTGTGGAAACACCTAAAAAAGGGACAAGCTGAAATGAGAAGAAGAAGATTCTAAAATAGATCATAACGCGCAAATCTGAACATCTGTCCAGGAACATTTTGACTGAGCAGGGTTGTTGTCAGGAAAAACAAAAAAAAAACATTAAGTGACCCTTTAAAGGACACAGGAGATTTTTTAAACATCCTGGACCCCAGGGACAAGTTGTCCTCCAGCCTCCAGGCAGTTCTGTTGTTTGTTGAAACCAGATGTTAAGTTGAGGACCAGACCTTGAGGTGCAGCCCGGTGTGGAGCTTGTCATCTTCCCCCTAATGAGGGGACACCGGTGGGAGGAAGTGCTGGAGGACGACACTTCACAGCTGCCTCTGTGTGTGCCGTGTACGCCACTGCGTGTCTGCGTGTGTGTGTGTGTGTGTGTGTGTGTGTTGGGCCAGGATGTGTGTTCTCAGAACTGAGGATGTTGTGATGCTCAGGGCCTCAGTTTATGTCACAGCAGCCGTGACGTCCAGATGTGACTCCACAGATGTTTCCCATAATGCCTTGTGTTGATTTGTGGGTTTATTTAAGATGAAAGTGCGACAGAGTTGGACGCGTCTCTGAGACGGTGGACACGCTGGTGCACAGAACACACGTGTAGTTGTACCGCGTCAGTACTGCAGTACTCACTGTTGTGTATTCAAAGTAGTAGAGGCAGTTGTCGGTCAGTATGAACCAGCGTCTCTTCCATGTCTTCACACGTCCGCCTGTGGAGACAAACAAGACAGATGTTTTATTTCAGTCTGCAGGAGCTAAGGTTCTGGTTCTGGTTCTGGTTAACCTGCAGTGGGACCATGTACAACATGTGTCTCTGAGTCTCACCACCAGTCTTTATTATGAGTCAACCAGAGGTTTGATTCTCCCAGAAGTCCAGAGCAGGTGGACACGCAGGAGACAAACTGAGTCAATAAAAAAAATCACTGGGTCGCTAATAACCAAATTAACCAGAAGAATTAACTGTTAATGAAGATTTTCATGGTTGCTTGGATTAAACTGGATGACTGGGATTATCACCTCCTCCGTCGACCCCACCATCAGGACGTCTTTGTTACTGTAATCAAAATCTGGCCTGGGGTCTTAATGTGGTACGGGTCTTGATCAGTGATGTCCTCTGGATGTTCATCTGTCTTAGCTGTATTTTTTTATTGCCACATCAATTATTTCCCCTCTGTCCCAACGCGTCAACTGGCTGAGGTGGACGGTACAGTCGTCCAAGCGTAACAACGCGTCTCCTGACTTTACAGTCGTCGTCTACAGCAGCTGTTACTGTTGTCATCAATATGTAATGTTGCCCTGACCCAGATTAGAACCGATGTTTTCTCTAAACCCTGACATCAACGCTGCATTATTTATCCTCACCTTCACTTAAACACAGACAATTTACCGTCTGTCCTGTCCAGGATCACAGTCCTCTGTGTTTTTTTCTTGTATATTTTGTCAACTTTTTGTCATTAATCTCAAACAGAGGACAATTATTTGGCGAGATCTTCGCAGCCGTGAGTTTATTTAGGCTTTTAGCTTCATTATAACCTGTTTTTTTAAAGCAAACATTGAAGGTTTTTCTTCAGCACTAACTCCAGTGATCTTATTGTTGAAAGCAATGGAAGGTTTCTGTCATGCTTGGTGATGATGATGATGATGATGGACTCAGACTCAGCAGCAGGCTGATGAGAACAGTTGCAGGAGCTTCAGCAGCAGCAGCAGCAGCAGCTGTGTGTGTTTATGTCACACTGAAATGTAGCCCCTCATTAAGCAGATGATCCTCTGATGGAGCCTAAACTCTGATGGTTCCACAGATGGAAAACAGAACATGGAGTTAAAAGAGGCAGCAGCAGCAGCAGCAGCAGCAGCAGTAGCAGCAGTGGCAGCAGTAATAGCTGATATCTGGGATAAAGAGCAGAGCAGAGCAGGGAAAGCGGCCGGTGGTCGATTGCAGTCTGGACGATGCTTATCTATTCAATGCATGTTGTGGTCAACTCAGATGTGTGAGGCTCAGGACTGCCTCTAGTGGCAGAAAGGTGAATCTTGCGGGCAACCCAACAGGAAGACAGTAATAAATAACAGAGATAGAAATAACAAGGCCCAGTGCTGTTCCTCTATTTTACGCTTGGGGGCAGTGTCTGTGTGTAGTAGCTGTTATGCTGTATTTAAAAGTTAAATTATTAATGGCCCTAATGGTGAATAAAGGCATTGCTCTTTATCGCCGTACTGTGGTCAAATTGAGCAGAATACAATTGTCATGACGGGAATAATCTCAGAATTTACTCTCTTCAGTAGAGAACATAACTTAGCTGCACAGATTTTATTCAAAGTAGCAAAATATTACAGATGAGCCAAAACTTTTCAGCGATTGCTATTGCCTGTTGGTGCCACTGGAGGGCGACTCCAGTAGACAACTGACTGGCCACGTCAAGATTTCAACCTAAAATGTTTTCCGAGGCTAAAATGTCCTGGAACATGGACATAATATATTTATTTCGAGAGAAAATAAAACTTAAACCCAAGTAAAATACTGGTTAATAAAGATAGTACTGATGGAGGAGTAAAACCAGTTCACTCTGGAACTGTGTACTGTAGCAACAACAGTGTATTAACCCCCCTTGTTGATTTGGACTCCTGTTGCCATGGCGACTCCAGCTCAATTCACGTCACCACTGACTCAACAGTGTTGACAGCAGGGGCAACTAAAGGGCAATTTATCATCAGTTTGTGATAAAAGAAGGCGGGACTAAAGTCATTTTTGATTGGACTGACCTGAGACCGGTGACCGGTGAGTTATGGGTCGGTCACTACAGGTAGGAGTTGGAGACACCCGAGCTACAGTGAGCTCATGAAAGGAGGGTTGGAGGTCTTTGTCCTCTGTATCTATGTTTATGCATGAAAGGTTTACAGGCCGGTGGTGAGACCAGCCATGATGGATGGATTAGAGACACTAGGAATAGACAGAAGACAGGAGACAGAGCTGGAGGTGGAGGAGTTAAAGATGCTGAGATTCTCTTTAGTAGAGTCAAGGATGGACAGGATCAGGAATGAGTTGATTAGAGGGACAACACAGACAGGAAGGTTTGGAGAAAAAGCTAGAGAAGACAGATTGAGATGGTTTGGACATGTTCAGAGGAGGGACAGTGGATACATTGGTAGAAGAATGAGCCTAGAGATGGAGCTACCAGGTAGAAGACAAAGAGGAGATTGATGGATGCAGTGAGGGAGGACATGGAGGTAGTTGAGGACACAGAGGACAGATAAAAATTGTTGAGTTGCTGTGGCAACACCTGAAAAGGGACAAACCAAACATCGAGCCAGATTGCCAATCGTAAGATGGAGAGATCGTTGCAAAACCAGGTTTGGACTTTGATTCTTCCCCTGGGCCACAAGGCCTGAGCATCTACCAGGTTCCCCCTGGAGGCAGGATGAAGGAATGACCTCCCCTCAACCTCTACCTCACCTCCCATTCAACTGAGACGACACTAAATCAATTCCAACCATCACTTCTATCTGATTGGCCCAGAGGCAGCTCTGATATAATCAACCAATTACATGAGGTGACCACTATGTCCCGGTCAGCAGCCAATGCCAGCGTGAGGTCACTCTGTAATGTAAGCGGATGGAGCAACAGAGGAGGAAGGAGCGTACCTACCTCCTATTACAGAGAGTTAAGGAGGAGCAGCCAACCACAGAAAAGAAACAAAACACACACAGAAATCAACCAATGAGACGACAGCGACAAGACAGGAAGGAGGGGAAACAAAGCAGGACATGAGGTCCGAGGGACACAGACTGTGGTACGCACCCAGCTTCAGCAGCCAACCTTCTCTGTCGGGGTTGAAGAAGGTGTGGGTCAGATCATTCCCATCATCCTCTGGGATTTTAAAAGGCTCATTTTTGATGCTGTCGTAAAGATTCTGCCGAAGGAGAAGAGACAAAAACAGAGTCTTCAGAGACTGAAGAGACAGTGTTTGAATGAATCACCCACACAGATGTGTCTTAGTGAGGACGTCCTCACCCTGAGCAGCTCCTCTGGCAGGTCTCCTCCTTCGTTGATGCCTCTGTTCATGGAGATGAATCTCTCCACAGGAGGTTTGTCCCTGACATTGGGGTTGTGAAGACTGGTGTTCAACATGATGATGGCGAACGACAGCACGTAGCAGGTGTCTGTGGGACAGCAGAGCAGATCAATTTAGTCTTCAACTGAGACAAGAGTGTCTTCTTACCTAAGCTTTCACTCAACCTTCTGAGTCAGGATTCTGAGATAGAAGAGAGTCAGCATTGGTGAAGGGACAGGTTTACAGGACAGTGGTGAGACCAGCCATGATGGATGGATTAGAGACACTAGGAATAGACAGAAGACAGGAGACAGAGCTGGAGGTGGAGGAGTTAACACCCTGAGTGAAACAGTGAGGAGAGACGGCTCAGTGAGCCCACCCTAGTAGTTTGTATGTTTTTCAAATTGACTGGATCATTAAGGTTTGTCCCTGGCTTTGTCTTCTCCCCGTGAACACAAGAGGGCGCCATTGGGTGTATAAACCCTAAGGATGCTGTCTCTTATACACATCTAGATGTGTATAAGAGACAGAGATAGATGGATGCAGTGAGGGAGGACATGGAGGTTGGAGTTAGAGTAGAAGATACAGAGGACAGGGGGAGATGGAAATTGTTGACTTGCTGTGGCAACCACTGAAAAAAGGGAAAAGCTGAAAGGAAAAATTGAAGAAGACACATAAGCAGACAAGGTGAAGTGAAAAGTTTACAGAATGGTGGTGAGACCAGCCATGATGGATGGATTAGAGACACTAGGAATAGGACAGGAGACAGGAGACAGTGCTGGAGGTGGAGGAGTTAAAGATGCTGAGGTTCTCTTTAGGAGAGACAAGGATGGACAGGATCAGGAATGAGGTGATTAGAGGGACAACACAGACAGGAAGGTTTGGAGAAAAGCTAGAGAAGACAGATTGAGATGGTTTGGACATGTTCAGAGGAGGGACAGTGGTTTCATTGGTAGAAGAATGATCCTAGAGATGGAGTTACCAGGTAGGAGACAAAGAGGAGATTGATGGATGCAGTGAGGGAGGACATGGAGGTAGTTGGAGTTAGAGTAGAAGATACAGAGGACAGGGGGAGATGGAAAAAGGGACAAGCTGAAAGGAAAATATGAGAAGATCAGATTGTATATTGTCTAATATACAATATACAAACATGTATGTGTGTTTATAT
>JAFBJS010054607.1:160426-218252 GCA_016785265.1 Paraplagusia blochii | reverse complement strand
AGAGTCATTGATACAAGATTCTAACTTTTTATACCAGTCTGGTAGGAGAAAATTATAGGCTGTGTGCACTTGAGAAATCCTTGTTGTGTCCATGCACAGTTATTTTGGGTAGGAAGATTTTATAGGTAGGAAAATATTCCAGAAATTTTATTTTAATACGGGGTATTTATCTGCTACAACTTAAGGACCGGTCCGTGAAAATAGTTTGAGACATTTAACCGATTCATGGCCCAAAAAAAGTTTGGGGAACACTGGACTAGAGTCTCCAGCCGTCACAGTGAACCAGTACTTCATGAAACTGCACTTCACTGTAATGATGTTTGACCAGGGGCTACTGGAAACTCTTCATCACTTCCTCCTCAGCAGCAGCAGCAGGTTTGACTCAGCCCTGTATCAGTAGACGACTGATTCACAGAATAAATTTTATCAGAAAAGTGACAGTTGGTGGTTACACTAATGAACGATGCTGCTGTTTTTGTCATGTGTTGAACTGGACCAGTGATTCTCAATAATTCTCTGTTATTCCCCTATTTGGACAGACATGTCTTCACTGCCCTCAACCTCCATCTCCACCAACTGATAATGTGTGTATTTTTATCTGTACAGTTGACAATCCACCGCTGCCACCTTATAAGTCTTCTTATCATTCATGCATAACAGCAGCGTGCAATGTTCCATTGGCAGCCTGTCACACGTCCCCAGCGGGACCCCCGACTCCACTATTTGAGAAATACAGGACACAAATTACATTGGATTAAAAGATAAATATTCCATAAGGAAATTATAAGTAAATCATGAGGCCTCTGTCTTGTGGAAATCTTTATCTTATAAATTGCATTGTACATTGTCTTTGTTAATGTCCTGCCAACCATATTATTGATTTAACGTGTCAAGGAAACGCTTTAGTTTAATTATTAACGCAAATGTTTAAGAAATGATATATCATTTATTTATTATAATTTATTTTTTATTTAGTTATTGTTATGAGACTGAAATTGAATTTCTGGTTTTCACTCTGACTGTTAATTGACTGCCATCTAGTGGGTAAAAAGGCGCAATACAATGTACTTAAATAATGCCCAATAGAGACTTGTTATTTGTGTTTGATGGCAAACATTGATAGAAAAGGTATGAAAACCATTTTAAACTAAGAGGAATTTATAAGCAAAGGTTTTGTTAATATAAATGCATTTATATGTTTGAATTAATCTTGTGGGATATTAATGCATTTTTATTAATATTATTACGTTTATGTTGATAATTTATATATTCATTTATTACAAAAGGTAATAAAACAAAAATAAACAATAAATTCGTTAGTACACCTTCAGAATCATCGAGCAACCGAAGACCATCAAAACCAATGGTCTGACGACGACCTGTTTTTGTTGTGTATCCTTCCGTTGGAACTTGAATAATCACACAGGCCAACGTACCTTATTTAGATCGAGTATTAGTAGATAAATTAATTGTTAGATAATATTATTAAATACAGATGCAATTTTAACATCCTATATTTACCTTAAAACTTAAATTATGGATTCGCGGAGGGATACCACACTCACAAGCTCTGCACTGAAACAGCGCGAACCCGGCGCAATTAGAGCGACGGCTTCCTGTCTCCGCCGTCGGGTGAGTACAAATGGTTCTATTTAGATTTTTAAACTTATTCTGTCCTAATAATATATTTCAATTACCCTTGTACATACAGCCACATATAGACATTTGTTACATTTTTTGACGAGTTCATTCTACGTTGTGATCTGTGTTTTTCCTCCCATAACTGTTTCAATTGGTGATGCACGAGCGCTTTCTTTCTTTGGGGCGCTAGCTTCTCTAGCCCAAGATGCTAATGTGTTTATTACGGCTGTGCAGGATTAAGAACTACTAAAGTTGTTTTTGTATTCTCTTGTACCCATGGACTGCATTTTAGACGCCGGTATTTTTGAGTTGCGAAAAACATTTTCAAATCCCTAACTTTGTTTACAATTGAACACATACATAACAAGCGGCGTGGTGTGTTTATATGCTACTGCCTTGGTACATATTATTTTTTTATTTTTTTTTTAATTCTCACTGTTCCTCTGTTTTTTTTCCTCACTTATTTTATATATATTTTTGTTTTGTAAGTATTAAAAATTATAATCATATTTAAAAATTTAAATAGATGTGTATACGTTTGAAATAGTAACTATATACTGTATTGATAGTTAGAAAAATATATTTTATCCCATTGATCATTTTATAAATGATCAATGGGATTAATCTATGTTAATTTTTAAAAACCCAGGTGATGTGAAGAATAGTCAGATAAAAAAAAACAAGAATATGGAAAGTTTTAGATTAAAGCTGTTGTTTATGGTTAGATTATGGTGAGTTTATTCTAAACATGGACATTAAGACGCTTTAAATCATCAGTTATTTATCAGTTTTTTCTTACAGCCATTAACTGTTACTGTACTGGTGTCTGTTAATGTAAATAAACTGAAGCACACAGAGTCGTTTTCTTAGTCTCTCTCCCCTTTTCTTTGCCCTCCTCACAGTCTACATGAGCTCTCGGTGAGGTCTGTGCAGACCTCTGTCTGCCCCCTGTCCTCCCCTCAGCTGCCCTCTCTGCCTCAGCTGCCACCATGGCCTTCGTGCCGGCCCCCAGCCCCACTGTGGTGGACCAGACCACCTTAATGAAGAAGTACCTGCAGTTTGTGGCAGCACTCACGGACACCAACACACGTGAGTTCATCCCCAGGACCTGTCTTATTATTTATAATTTAGAGTTTTGTTGTTGTTGTTGTTGTAATAACTACTTCAAAAAGACTTTTCTATGCATGTGCTCAGCATGGGCGATGTGATGAGAGCGATGTGCTTTAGTCCAGACAGAGGTACAAATGTATGTGTGTGTGAGAGTGTGTGTGTGTGTGTGTGTGGGAGAGTGAGTGTGAGTGCATTTGTACCTCCTAATTAATCTGGATGGTGAAAGTCAAACTGATAAGATCTGAGCGTCCCTGCTGAGCACATGGAGGCGCTCATAAAAGTTGGGAAGGCTTTAATTAGCATGTTTGATTAATGAGTGCACTCTGTCCTTCATCTTCCAGCTGATGAGACGAAGCTGAAGATGATGCAGGAGGTCAGCGAGAACTTTGAGGTGAGTCTGACGGATGGAAATAATTTAATATCTATGTTACATCTCTGGTTGAAATTACCTTTTTTTGAGAAATGGATGATCAATTTAAACCTTATTTTAAATATGTGTATTGTTTTTCAGAATGTGACTTCTTCACCTCAATACTCCACCTTTCTGGAACACATCATCCCTCGCTTCCTCACCTTCCTGCAGGATGGAGAAGTGCAGTTTCTCCAGGAAAAACCGACACAGGTTTGTGACTTAAAATGGAAAAGTAACTTCCATTTCTATGAATGAATGAATAAATGAATTTTAACTTCTATATATGTAATATTTATAAAAAAGCAATGAGATACATTGATTCTTATATATTCAGACAGTTTTTGTTCACCTTTAATTTTCCTTTTTTTTTTTTCTTTAGCAACTGAGGAAACTAGTGCTGGAAATCATCCACCGCATCCCCACCAATGAGCATCTACGTCCTCACACCAAGAACATCCTGTCTGTGATGTTTCGCTTCCTGGAGGTAAGGATGCATCTTCTGTACGCAACATCATTGAATGATTTTTTTGTGCTATTTATCTTAAACTAGTTGATGAAGAAGAATCTAATGGGGCCTATACTAAGGTATAGAAATCTCTAAGGCCAGCGATGCTTTCCCTGTGTAACCTTGTTAAAAATAATAATTTCTAAATAAATAATGTTAAATAAATAATTGTTAAAAATAATAATTTCTAAATAAATAATAAAATAAGTTTAATTAGCATTCGTGAATATTTTATTTTACTTTGAAAAACTCATGGGAAGTTAACAGTCTGATAATTCTTTGGTTCAGCTGATTGGTTGGTTTGTTTATAAAAGGACTGGAGGGAAAGAGCAAAGGAGGATGGGAAGAGAGACAATGGGAGGTGAAACTGTTTAAAGAGTTCCAGCCCGGAGCTACCGTTAGCTATTTTGTGCTAAGCCCCACAGCTAAGCCAAATTGTTTTCATTGACTAATCTTTGGAAAAAGGGTTTGAAGAGCATCTCAGTGTGCGACCTGGCAGCAGGTGGATTAGAACCTGAAGCCTTCTAATTTCTGCTTCCTTAACCACTAGGCCATCACTGCCCTTAAAGACTTTTTCGTTGAAATTAAGGACAAGATCATCTTTAAGACAATGTGTAGTTGGAGGACATATAAGTGACAGGCCAAAAAAAGAACCAGCTGGTCATGTGGGACGGTACCTGTCAATGGTGTAACTTGTCGGGCGATTGTGAAATAGGTTTTTTGAGGAGTCGTTACGTGACATTTCCAGAGAAGAAATGTGTTGAGAACAAGAATGAAGTTCTACACAGTGAGTCATCATCACCTGTAGAGTTCTGATTATTAAACTCCCACAGTCAGTGGACAAAGTATGAGACTGTACAGAGCTGAAGGTCAGGACATCACGGTGTCGGTGAAGTCCATAATGATGTGCCGGGAACATGACAGGAGTATTTGGAAAATACTTGTTTATCTGACACTGACACTGACACTGACACTGACACACTTGCTGCTCAGTCAATTCACACGTTGTTGTTGTTGTTGTTGTTTTCAGATTGAAAGTGAGGAGAATGTGCTGATATGCCTGCGCATCATCATCGAGCTGCACAAACAGTTTCGTCCTCCAATATCTCAGGAGGTGAGTTGAAGAACAATGATAGAACTTGACACAAGAAATCCTTCATGCTTATTTTCAATTGTTTTCCTGCTGTGCTGATCACGGTGCGTGTGTGTGTGTGTGTGTGTGTGATTCATTCTCATTATCCATCTCATAGAATGAACAAGATATATATATGTTTTGGTGCATTCATAGCACAGATGCCCCCATGAGGCCAAATACAGTCGGTTCAAATCTTTATTTTAACATTTTTTTCTTCTTTCTGTTCCTCACAGATTCACCACTTTCTGGATTTTGTCAAGCAGATTTATAAAGACCTGCCGAAAGTCGTGGTGAGTTCACACACGTTAAGGTCATTGTCCAACCCATGAGATGTGGTTGTCACAGCACACAAATATTTATTTATTTTTTGTTCTTAAACTAAATGTCTTTATCTTCCTGTAACCTTTTTATTTCTCTGCACCATCCAGACCAGATACTTCGAGAACCCACAGGTGATCGCAGAGAACACCGTTCCCTCCCCAGAGATGGTGGGCATGATCACGTCAGTCCTGGTGAAGACCGCGCCGGAGAGAGAGGACAGCGAGACACGGACGGTGAGAAAATCGAAGTCACTTATGGGAGCACTATAGCTCTGCTCTTTAACCACTGGGTGGCGGTAAAGTACTGTCACTTCAACTGATACCGTCAACCACTGTGGCCTTTTGAACACTGAGATGGGTTTCAGATAAAAAAAATTATATATATAAATATATATATATATATATATATTTTTTTTTGACATGTTGGTATCATTCATAAATTGTCTTTCTCTTCTTATTCCAGCATACCATCATCCCTCGAGGGTCTCTGTCCCTGAAGGTCCTGGCTGAGCTGCCCATCATCGTGGTGCTGATGTATCAGGTGATGTGTCTGTTAATTTTTTCCCTCCCAGACATGGTTTGACTGTAGAGCAGGTATGAAGGATAAATAATCAGATTCGTTGTACAGTCTGCAACAAGGGTGAAATTCAGTTCTTCACACTCGGCTTAGCCCACAACACAGAACAAAAGTCTTTGTTCCGTTTCCTGACTCCTTACTTTTCACCGCAGCTCTACAAGCTGAACATTCACAACGTTGTGTCGGAGTTCGTGCCTCTGATCATGAACACCATCATGCTGCAGGTGTCTCCACAGGCCAGGTAAGAAGATATTCCCTGGAAATAAATAAGGTTGTTTTTTTTTTTTTAGTCGTGGAAACTAAATGGAGAGGTGGGAGAAATGGTCCTGGAAAGTTAATTTATCCTGGAACATGATCCGTCCTTTTCCTCTCACTTCACTGAGTGAATATAAACCCGTTAAACAGATGCACATCTTCACGCTGTCTTCAAAGAGCAACTTTGAAACCCAACCTTGTGCTTCCTGCCAGGCCAGTGCCCCAAATGACTTTACCGGCCAATAAGAGTTGCACATTTCCTCAAAGAAATACCCCTAATTTAAATTAGTAATTGATGAAAACAATGTTTGCAGATTTACTTTAACTTTACTTAAATGATCTTTCTCACGTTAACTTTTTGATGCAGATCCTTTGCACTGTGTCTGTACACGGGAGCTGAAAATCCATTTAAAGAAGTAGGAACTGTAAGAGGCAGCCTAGTGGGAGGGCGGCTCTACCTCAGGCTACAGAAAGACCTGTGTTAAGCATTCTGAACAGGAAGTAAATGGAGCAGAGTTAATTTAGTAAAAAAAAAAAAAACTCAGCAGGATCTGGCAGGTACAGGGAGAGTTTGTTTCTGATAGGCATTAACAGCTGTGGTGCAAAAAAGAAAAAAAAAAAAAAAAAAAAAAAAAAAAAGAAGTCATTAAAAGGTGGAGTTTGCTCCTCGAAGTAGCAGCTCAGTGTCTACCCGTGTAATTGCCACCTACCGCAGGTGTGTGCAGCTGTTAATAGTCCGGATGAAGCTAAATGTGGTTAATGGGGGGATCATGTTGTTTTCTCCTTTCCCACCTCGTAGGCAGCACAAGCTGTACAACAAAGAGCTGTACGCCGACTTCATCGCTGCACAGATCAAGACGCTCTCCTTCCTGGCCTACATCATCCGCATCTACCAGGTACAACTCCCTCTACTGGCTTAGTCACTGGTTTCAATATTCTCCTCAAAGGAAAATTCAATTACAGTCAAACTAGTTAATATCACAGCAGGTTTAACCACAATCCATAAGTTAATTTCAGCTTAATCCAGGTGTTAGGTGCTAGAAAACTGTATTTGTTGTAGCCTGTTTAGGGCTGTGCTTGTTTTAATTTTCCTGCCTTAATTTATTAGTATTTATTAAAAAATATATAGATTTAATACTTCCTTACTATCAAACGGCAGGCTTTTTTCAAAGAGGAGAGATCAATGTCATTATCTGCCTCTTTAGGTTGCAGTGATTCCAACATACATGGAATTGATCTCCACCTCTGAACATGTTTTCCGTGTTTTTCCATCCTTGCAGGACCTGGTCGCTAAATACTCACAGCAGATGGTTAAGGGCATGTTACAGCTGCTCTCCAACTGCCCCTCTGAGACGGCTCATCTTCGCAAGGAGCTGCTCATCGCAGCCAAACACATTCTCACCACTGACCTGCGCAGCCGTACGTATCCGAGGGAAAAAAAAAAAGGCCAACTTTAGATTTCAGCAAATGTAATTTAGTGGTTAGTTAATGCTGCAACAACAAAACAGTTAAATGTTTTGTTTTGTTCTAAGCATTTGCTGTCTTGGCTTGCTCAGTGACTCACTTTCATTTTTCACACTTGTAAAATAACATTTTCATTTGCTGTCAAAACTGTCTGTGGAAAATGCAAAAGGTGGAAAAAAATGAGACCGAACGTAATGGAATAAAAAGTTCAACAAGCCATCAAAAATTGTTAGATTGAAACACCTTCAGTGGGATTTTCTGCCGCTGAAACATTTCTGAGCGATTCATCTCAATTTCCGCTCTGACATTTTGATTGCGGTCAACATTGGAAAATAATTTGACCGTACGGTACTCCCGAATCTCCAAAGTCGCTGCTGACCGTGCATCTGGTTGTGTTTCAGAGTTCATCCCTTGCATGGACAAACTTTTTGATGAATCCATCTTGATTGGCTCTGGCTACACGGCTCGGGAGACTCTCAGGTAACTTCTCCTTCACGCTCACACGCTTATTTACTGGCCGACTGGTGTCCGAGCATATTAATCAGCTGGGCCCTCGCCGCTGTCAGAGATCTCAGGGAAGTTGTCTGCACTCGCGGCACAGCTGCACAGATTGGGCTGTCAACTTGTCATGTAGGCAGGCATCTCCAGAGGGCGTGCTGTCTGCACGGGGGAACGTGTGCCGAGTGTTCAGCCCCCTTGAACTCTCCTCAGATGTCGAGCAAGTTCACTTCATCAAACAGAAGAGCCGTCATTTCTTATTATCACCAGATAGGAAACGAGTCAGGTGGATGAGACTCCCCGTTTCATCCTCTTTGATTCATTCTCCAGTTTCTCTTAAGGATCAGTCTCACTGGTCTTATCTTCAGCCTTTGTAGATGCTTCATTTCTCTGGGTCTCAGTTCGGTGAAATGTGTGATTTCTTTCAGATTTCTCTGCTTCACTTCAGTTGGCATGATTCTCCTCTGTTGTTTTTGTAAATGGATCAATCCTCTCTCTCCAGACCTTTGGCCTACAGCACACTCGCAGACCTGGTACACCACGTTCGCCAGAATCTGCCCTTGACAGATTTGTCACTCGCTGTCCAGCTCTTCGCCAAGAACATTGATGATGAGTCACTTCCCAGTAACATCCAGACCATGTCCTGTAAACTGCTGCTCAACTTGGTCGACTGCATCCGACTGAAATCGGAACAGGAGAACGGCAACGGACGGGACATCCTCATGAGGATGCTGGAGGTACGGACTGGAGAAAAATCATGCTTAGTGCCCAGGAGAAAACTAGTGTTAAGACACATGTGAGATTCTTATTATTGTTGCATTAACTATTATTTTTTTTGTTTGTTTGTTTTGCTAAATCAGGTCTTTGTGCTGAAGTTCCACACCATCGCACGCTACCAGCTTCCCTCCATCTTCAAGAAGTGTAAGCCCCAGTCTGAGATGGGTGTGGTCGACCCAGGGGCTTTGCCCGGTGTACCTGCCACGCCCACCCCATCCACCACCCCAGCCATAGCACCTCCTGCTCCTCCCACACCCGTTGCCGCTCCTCCTGCGCCTCCAACGTCCTTCGACCGAGCCAGTGAGAAGGAAGACAAGCAGACGTTCCAGGTGTCGGACTGTCGCAGCCTGGTGAAGACCTTGGTCTGTGGTGTGAAGACCATCACGTGGGGCATCAGCTCTTGCAAAGCCCCAGGAGGTGAGAGAACATGCAGTTCTAATCAGTGCTAGTTAATCTGGTGTTTGTTGTTTGTTTTTTTTTGCGCTGACAAACTCTTACTTTTTCCACAGAAGCTCAGTTTATTCCTAACAAACAGCTTCAACCAAAGGAGACACAGATCTACATCAAACTGGTGAAATATGCCATGCAGGCCTTGGACATCTACCAGGTACGACCACTGACATCCTTGTGTTGGTCAGAGATGTTCCACTGAAACACTCTTGGTTTCATCTGTCAGTTCTGGTTGTCTTTGTCAGGTACAGGTTGCCAACAACCAGCAGACCTACATCAGGGTGGCCAACTGTCAGACTGTACGCATGAAGGAGGAGAAGGAAGTCCTGGAGCACTTTGCAGGAGTCTTCACCATGATGAACCCTCTCACTTTCAAGGAGATCTTTCAGACCACTGTGCCGTACATGGTGGAGAGAATCTCCAAGAACTATGCTCTGCAGGTACATACAGACTCAAAAAAAGTTTAATTCTCTTCTTGAGTTAACATCTGGTTCCTGAAGTAACACTTGGATTTCTTTGCCTGTCATTAATTCCCAGATTGTAGCAAACTCCTTCCTGGCGAACCTGTCTACATCAGCTTTATTTGCTACCATCCTGGTGGAGTATCTTCTGGAAAGACTTCCAGAGATGGGCTCCAATGTGGAACTTTCGAATCTCTACCTCAAACTTTTTAAACTGGTCTTTGGTTCTGTGTCGTTGTTTGCGGCTGAAAACGAACAGATGCTGAAGGTTGGTGGATGGTTTTGGTTCTTCTCTACGTTCTGGTTCTTCTCATCATTGTGTTTCTTCCTTGTTCTTTGTTTTGTTTCAGCCACACCTCCACAAAATTGTGAACAGCTCTATGGAGCTGGCCCAATCGGCTAAAGAACCTTACAACTACTTCCTGCTTCTCCGGGCTCTGTTTCGATCCATTGGTGGCGGCAGTCACGACCTGCTCTACCAGGAGTTCCTGCCTCTTCTGCCTAATCTACTCCAAGGTTGAAGACCCGGACCATCGTCTCAAATGTGTAATTAAACCAAACTAACATGAGCTTGGTCTTCAAACCTCACGTCTGCTCTCGTTGCCTCCAGGTCTGAACATGCTTCAGAGTGGTCTTCACAAGCAGCACATGAAGGACCTGTTTGTGGAGCTGTGTTTGACCGTCCCTGTGCGTCTCAGCTCCCTACTGCCCTACCTGCCCATGCTCATGGACCCGCTGGTGTCCGCCTTGAACGGCTCCCAGACACTGGTCAGCCAGGGCCTCCGCACACTGGAGCTGTGCGTTGACAACCTGCAGCCCGACTTCCTGTATGACCACATTCAGCCTGTGAGGGCGGAGCTCATGCAGGTAGGGGGCTGTTTTTGTCATCTCTGAAAACCTAAGGGATCATGAAGATGAATTATTGAATTATTTTGTTGTGGCGAGAAGGACATCTGCCCTCTAGTGACCAAAATGTGGATTTGCAATTGAATCAATTAATTTTAGGTTTTTATGCATTTTGTTTTAACAGAAATAGTTATTGGATATTTAATGAAAAGGCACAGATTAGTAATGGATTTTTAAATTTTTTTTTAACTCATTTCATTCCCGCAGGCTTTGTGGCGTACCCTGCGTAACCCTGCTGAGAGTATCTCACATGTGGCCTATCGGGTGCTGGGCAAGTTTGGAGGCAGCAACAGGAAGATGCTGAAGGAGTCTCAGAGGCTGCACTATGTGGTGACTGAAGTCCAAGGCCCCAGCATCAAGGCTGAATTCACCGACTGCAAAGCTTCCATACAGCTTCCAATGGAGAAGGTAAAGAAATGATGCTGCTTTTTTTTTTTTTTAGATGCCTCAGGACTGGATCTGCTTGAATTATAGTTTATTTGGTTTCTTTCCTTTCTTAGAAAGAGAGAATTAAACACAAAATATCTTGATGTTCCTCATTATAGTTCTTTTCAAGGAGTCGTACATCTTTGTCAGGGGGGTTCTCTGTGTGTTTGTGGGAGAAGGTGAGTGGATAAGGGAGGAGATGTGTGTGTCCTCCAGGTAATTAAATTCATCTCCTGTTCCTGCTCCTCATCCCCAGTCAGTAATCATCAATCTACTGTGGGCCACCATGACGGCATTATTTACTCTCACTAATGGCTCTGCCTGCTTTCTGGCTATCCATCTGTGTGTTTGCCATCATCATGAGCATAGGCAGTGTGTACACATCACTCACACACACACACACACACGCATACAGTCACAAGCTCAGCCGCCAAAAGCACCGGCTGTAGGCAAATATCTCTAATGGTGTCGCGATGCAGCCATATGGTCTGTGGCTGCGTCAGTCAACGACGACTTCAAGTGCTGTCTGATTGGAAGTGAAATCCAATAAGATGTAAATAATTCCCAGAGGGAAAAAAAAACCTGATTTAAAATGAAAAGTTTTACAATTTCTGTCGTTAAACTCGTGAAGTAAACGGTCAGGAAGGGACACAGAGACAGACAATGTTTAATGTTTCTCTCCATCAAAACCCAGAATGTCCTCTGAACCTGACTGTCGCTGCAGCGTGGCATAAATCAGAACTTTACTGCCGATCCAGAGACACGGGGGCTTAAAATAAAAAGGTTTACAACAGGCTTCCTACGCACTGACTCTGATTGGTCAGAAATTGACACAAGAGACACAACCAGTAATCACTGTGTAGAGACAGAGTAATACTGTGTTGTCCTGCACGTCACCTGGCTTAGGCCTTTTCTACAGGGATCAGTCGCCAGCGATGGAGAGAGCAGTGATGTCTGAGACACAAAAACCTGGACAAAATTGAACAAAAAAAAGTTAATCTTCTACAGAGAACTGCCGTCAGTTCACACGATGGAGGTGGCAGTTCAATTTCATCGCCACAATGACAAAGTAGGCGTGACTCTGCCATGAGTCTGGAGGTGTCCGTGAATGAATGACTCAGTCTGAGTCTCAGATTTAAATCAAATAATTTCAACTACATGAATGGTAAAAAAAAAAAGGGTTTGGAAAGTTACCGACGGTGATGGAGCAGAAGGGGATTTGGGAAGAAATTTGAAGTAAACAACAATTATCAGATGTTGAGAGAAGGATGTTATCACTCAAATCTGCTCATTTGAAAATATAAATATCAGATTTCCAAATACTGCCACAAATAAATGGCTTTTCTACAGCAACGGCAAGTTCAGTTTCGAATTCTTTCACTTTTGTTTCCTTTTGTTATGGTTCAACCTAAAGGTGTCAGCTTGAAATGATATATATAACACATATATTTTTTTATGTTTCAAAGGCTATTGAGACGGCTCTAGACTGTCTGAAGAGCGCCAACACTGAGCCCTACTACAGACGACAAGCCTGGGAAGTCATCAAGTGTTTTCTAGTTGCCATGACCAGTCTGGATGACAACAAACACGCTCTTTACCAGCTGCTGTCTCATCCCAAGTGAGTTCTCCTCCTCTCAGAAACGATTCCACAATGAAGGAACAAAAAAAAACTTGTGCACAGGAATTAAAAGCAAAAAAAAGGCAAAACAAATCCAGATGTGACTGAGAGAGACTGGCCCGTCTTTCCCTCGGATCAAAATTATATTTAGTTTTGGGTGAAGTTACATTTACGTGCATTGATATTTTTTTTACACCCTTAGTCGGCCATCCGTGTCCTGCCACCTGCTGACACGACCTACTTCTCAGTCTGTCTCTCCATGTTTTTACCAGTCTCCTCCACGTTCACTGCTTCGGTGATTCTGTCTCTGTAGTGATGACGGCTAATTACGCCCTCACCCCGGCCACACACGTGCATGAATAGACAAAACAGGAAGGAAGTGCTGATGGGTGGATGGTTGACGTGTGGGTTAGTCACATTACCAACATTGATCCCTGGGCATCAGGCTAATTGACTTTCTTCTGTCTGTTTACGCTGCTCCCTGCCCCTAACATTCTGCTGTCATTAGGCCCCAACATGAAGGCGTCTGTGGGAACATTTTTGTGGGGATAATGAAGTGTGTCAGTTCTGATCAGGGGGCCGACTCCACTGTCCCCTCTCCTGAGACGTCTCTATTTAAGTCCTGGTGGAAGGATTTTGTCATTTTCACTCCTTCTCTCTTTTGCTGTATTGGAGCCCTCAGCTCATTCTGTCCACACCATCCCTCCCCGCCTCAGTGCTTTGTCTTTGTAAATGTAGCCTTTCACTTTAGAATATAAAAGAAAGACGGAGAAATTCTTGAAATGCCAGCTGGGAGGACATAACCGTGTTGGAGTGGCTGGTCTGCAGAAAGACTGAATGAATGAATGAAGGGCAATTGATCTGACATCCTGTCAGCCATGATGCCACCCCCACTTTCTGCACCTGCTTGCCCCCTTCTCTCCCTCTATTTCTCCCTCTTAGTCCACAGTCGAGCTCTTCAACCTTCTTCTCTCCCTCTTCCTTCTCCACCTTCGTCTCCTCTCACCTCTTCCTCCTCCTCCCAAAGAGCAGTATTTTAAATGGCAATAACGAAATGATGCGATCCATCAGCTCTGCCCCTGGCGTGTGGCATTATAAAACACAAGCTCAAGCACGGAGAAAACAGCTGCTCAATCACATCACAGCCCAGTGGCCTTCAGCTGCAGTAAATAACCAAAAATACCAACAGGGGACAAAACAGGCTGATGGAACCTGGAACAGGGAATCTAACATTTTTTTTACTTGAAGTATGTTATAATTCTCTGCTTTGGCTAAAAGATCTCACTGCAAATGTTAAAAGGTTGCGTCTCAAATACTGCCTTCACTGTTATTAACTAAAACATTCTAATAAACTGCACAACTCAAAATATGTGAATGGAAATATTTTATATAAATACTTCTATATTTAATATTTCTCACAATACTGTTTTTTCAGGTCTTGGGTTCAACACCAGGGATTTGTCTGGATGTGTTTGATTTTGTTATTTTCCAGGTTCCTGCCACTCTTGTTCCTTTTACACCGACTTTGAAAGAAATGGGAATTAAATAATAGCTATTTCTGTTAAGCTGTCCTCCTTCTAAGAATGATTTATTTTTGAGTTTGAATTAAAAGTAGGCCGAGACAGGTGAACCACTCAAGAGTTAGTGCTCTTGGGCAGCATTTAAAAAAAAAAAAACATGGCAGCAGCTGGTGCCAAAGTTGCCTTATTAAAAAAAAAGGAATTGTTGAACTTGAACACGTCTGATCAACTCGACCCAAAGAACCAACCAGTTCCTGTAGAATTGAATGTATTTGGTCGGAGTTCGAGAGTTGCCGACCTAATTCAGCGTTTTTCTTTTTTCTTTTTGTTCGACTCTTTAGCTTCTCTGAGAAGTGGATTCCCAACGTCATCATCTCTCATCGCTACAAGGCACAAGACACACCTGCCCGCAGAACCTTCGAACAGGCGCTGACCGGGGCGTTCATGTCTGCTGTGATAAAGGACCTGAGGCCCAGTGCGCTGCCCTTCGTCGCCAGCCTGATTCGACATTATACCATGGTGGCTGTGGCTCAGCAGTGTGGTGAGGGGCAACAACACATCCCAATATTCTAATATTATCCTTTTTTATACAAAAAAAAAAACTCAACCATTATTCTTATTTGTCCCAGAATGGGGGAATTTTGAAATGTTCTGGTTCTTCCAGTCAAGTTTGTACAACACTCTTGCTTTTATATTGATAAAAGATTGTTGGATATACTGTAGGGCCCAAGACAGCAAAGAATTATTAAATCACATGTCTCTGTGGCCATGATAAACACATCAATTAATTACATCTATTTATTATCCATTTAGGTACAGATATGGTAAATATGTAACCTGTCCCTTTATCCTAGGTCCCTTCCTGCTGCAGTCCTACCAGACAGGCAGCCAGCCCAGTACAGCCATGTTCCACAGTGAAGAGAATGGTTCTAAAGGCATGGATCCACTAGTCCTGATAGATGCCATAGCCATCTGCATGGCCTACGAAGAGAAGGAGCTGTGCAAGATTGGCGAAGTGGCCTTGGCTGTCATCTTTGACGTAGCCAGCATCATTCTGGGCTCCAAAGAACGGGTGAGTTGATGTGGAGACAAATAGTCTCCTCTCTGTGGTCAGTGGGTTTTTTTTTTTTGTTGTTGTTGTTGCTTGTCAAGCACCATCTGTTGTCATCACCTCCAGGCTTGTCAGCTGCCCTTGTTCTCCTACATCGTGGAGCGTTTGTGCGCCTGCTGTTACGAACAGGCCTGGTACGCCAAGCTCGGAGGTGTGGTGTCCATCAAATTCCTGATGGAGAGGCTACCTCTCATCTGGGTCCTGCAGAACCAGCTCACTTTTCTCAAGGCCCTGCTCTTTGTCATGATGGACCTCACAGGAGAGGTGGGATTTTACAAGGACATAATATTTAGTTCAGAATACTGTTCATGCAATCATTCTGAATTAATTCATGAAAAAAAAGATCTTATTATTATTTTCCCCTTACATATTTCTGAAGTTTTGTTTACTTTAATGCTTCACTTCTCCTGTCATTGCTTTCTTTTGTCTTCTGCCTCAGGTGTCCAACGGAGCAGTGGCCATGGCAAAGACCACCCTGGAGCAGCTGCTGGTCCGCTGTGCCACCCCTCTGAAGGATGAGGAGAAGACAGAGGAGCTGCTGCTGGCCCAGGACAAGTCTTTCCACATGGTCACGCACGACCTGGTCCGAGAGGTCACCTCCCCCAACTCCACTGTTCGAAAACAGGCCATGCACTCTCTGCAGGTGCTGGCCCAGGTGACCGGCAAGAGTGTGACTGTCATCATGGAGCCTCACAAAGAGGTAAAGATTTATTTTTTTTTAAGAAGACTTCACTGTGATGAATTGCAACTTGATTTTTTTTATTTTTTTTATTTATTTATTTTTTTTTATAAAGGTTTTGCAAGATATGGTTCCCCCCAAGAAACACCTGCTGCGCCACCAGCCTGCAAACGCCCAGATTGGCCTGATGGAGGGCAACACCTTCTGCACCACCCTGCAGCCCCGCCTCTTCACCATGGATCTGAACGTCATGGAGCACAAGGTGTTCTACACAGAGGTCAGTACTGTGTTCTCTCATCCCAGAATTGTTTTTACTGTGGAACTGATTGATTGATTGATGGCCTTATTCATCATCTTCACTGATTCTAGTTTTCTTTCATTTTTTTTGTGTTATTCATTCTTATTGGCAGATTTTTTTTTTAATCTTGTTACAGCAGCATTATAAATTGATAATTATTCACAGCTGATCTTAACTGTTGACCTCTGTCACTGAACTTTTTTTCTCTTGCTCTCTCTTCTTCTCTGCAAAGCTGTTGAATCTGTGTGAGGCTGAAGACGCTGCGCTAATGAAGCTACCGTGTTATAAGAGTCTGCCCTCTCTGGTTCCTCTGAGAATTGCTGCCCTAAGTAAGCCCCTCCCCTTCCTCGCACACATTTGAAGTCTGAACTAATGTATTCTATAGAGTTTGTAATAGTTTTTAGTCTCTCCTGCCGTGCTTGTTAACATCATTGTTATCCCTGAGATCCAAACCAACTTTTTCATATCCCTCAGTTGTCACAAAAGTGTTCCATGTGTCTTTTGTTTCCTGCTCAGATGCTCTGGCAGCCTGTAATTACCTGCCTCAGTCCAGAGAGAAGATCATTGCTGCTCTTTTCAAAGCTCTCAACTCCACCAACAATGAGCTGCAGGAAGCAGGAGAGGCCTGCATGAGGAAGGTCGGTGCATTGTTGTTTTTAAAATAATTTCTTTGGAATATCCATGCATATCAATGCTCAAAACCCAAGAGTGTCTTTTCCAAATTCACCGGCCTGAGACAATATTATACACACTTTGATTTCAGGACCTTTTTTTTTTTTTTGCATTTTCACATCGATTCCACTAGAAAGCTGAGACCCATGTTACATCAGTCACTCTAAGTGCAACTCCCTATGAGCCACAGACATTGACCACTCTAAATGTGGATTAATAATGTTCCTCTGCATCCCTGAAGTGGCCATCTGCTCCACTCTCCTGCTTTTATCACCCAATTGATCCATTTCAGGGCCTAGTTTTTCTACTGGTAGAACTGGTCCGCTTACAGGGCGTTGTACAGAAGCGTCCTGCTCCATCAGAGGAAAAGTCAGGGCTGGGGTTTGAACACATCATCCTTTATCCTTCAAGCATGTCCCATAAGTATCGTGCCATGTACTTCACCAAAGATGGGTGAAGTACATGGCACATTAAATGTTTTTTTTTTTATCACATTTCCGACTAAAACATAAGGAAAGAAGTGCTTCTGTCGTGTTATTAGAACTCGTGTAACATTTTCAGAGTTTTCCCTTTGACTTTATCCCTCTGTCTCTCTTTTCTTTGTCAGTTCATTCTCCATTCAGCCCAGTATTGATAGCATCGTGATCACCTCCTCTTATTCTGTCCCACAACAGAAAAACTCTTTGCCCCTCCCTCCCTCCCCCTGCACACTCCTTTCTGTGACCTTCACTCTCATCCTATCATCTGTGTCACTACTTTTCACTACACCAAAATGTACTTATTTATTTGATTTTATTGTATTTTCTTTTGGCTCTGTCAGCCTCCCTCTCCCTCTCCCTCTCCCTCTCTCCCACCCAACTACCTCCACTCTCTCATCTCTGCCTCGCGAGCACTAATGAGTGCTGCCACGGCCCAATCGATACAGGATGGATTGTTTGTTCTCAGCACTGAGAGGAAAATGAATGTGGCTGCCATGCATCGTTCCCCTCTTGTCTTTTTGTGAGGTTGTGGGTTTGTGTCATCAGTGTTTTAGCTATGGCATTCATGAGTGTGTGTGTGTGTGTGTGTGTGTGCACACTTGTTTAAAACTGTGTGGTCTTTGCTTTGTGTTGTGGATATTTCAGATTTTCACCCTTGATGCTATAACGTCACGATACATTAAGATTAAGAGTTAAATGATTCTCTGTTTTGAGTGTTTTTTTTTTCCCCCTCTGTCCTATGTCCAGTTCCTGGAAGGTGCAACCATCGAGGTGGATCAAATCCACACTCACATGCGCCCCCTGCTTATGATGCTGGGTGACTACCGCAGCCTGACACTCAATGTGGTGAACCGCCTGACCTCTGTCACACGCCTCTTCCCCAACTCTTTCAATGACAAGTTCTGTGACCAGATGATGGTGAGAAAACTGCAGCCTCTGTCTCTCTGCCTTTTCATGACATTTCACGGCCCTGTTTCCATCCTGACACACAGTGTTTATTATTTTACTCTTCAAAACCGAGACAGCGACAGCAGTGCTGCAGGTTCCGTAGTTATATTTCAGCCAGTGGAGAAATAAATTATATTCAGCTTTGCACAAATTGGAAGACATTTGAATAGAATTTGAAAAATGCTAATGAGAAAATAAAGTGATTGGTTCAGACATTACTCTGCATCACAATGCACTGGAGGAGTTTTTGGGTTTTCTTTTTTTTTATTTAAATCTAACTATCAATATTGTTTATTAACCTTGGTGAGGTGTCAATGACCTGAGAATCTCTGAACCTTGTAAAGTCAGCAGTAACATCAAAATGATTTGCTGATCCCTGGTCAAACTCTCAACATCACCTATGACCTGATGAACCAACATCAGGATCGTGGCGTTTATCATCGTAAAAATGTTTATGATTTTAAATTCTTGGTCTGAACTTAAGTTTTATAACTCTGTAGATATATTAAGTTGGACTAACGTGACTAGGATTCAATCTGAGAGTGTGAACTGTCTCCACATTTACTGGCTGTTGGCTAATGAAGCAGATCTGATGCAAACCTCCGCTCAGTAATGAAACACTGCAGACTTGATTATTAATTACCTACGTCTCAGGAGAACCAACTTATAGAGTCACGCACACACGGCAAGTGTCTGAAACTTCTCATCTTTTTCTCAGCAACACTTGCGGAAGTGGATGGAGGTGGTGGTGATCACACACAAAGGAGGCCAACGCAGCGACGGCAGTGTAAGTACAGACTGTGTCACATGCTCGCATCCCGATCGCACGAGGGGGTAACACAAACACCAGGCTTTCCTCACCTCCGACAACTGGGGTGTGTCTCCTCTCCCTCACTTCTCTCGTGAGACCGAGGCCGTGGTTCGGCTGCTGCAGCTCTATGATCCTGTTTTCTCACCTGCTCGGATCAGGAACTCTGTCCCGTCCAACGCAAGAAAAGGCTCCGGATTTAAAATGTGTGAACGTATATATTTACACCAGTCATCCACACAAAGCCACAGCCACATGTAGTCAACACCCCCTCACTGTGGTCCAGTCCCAGATGAGCTGTGAGTGGCCATATTACAATCAATGATTAATTAGGCGCCGGGCAGGCGGTGGTGGGCCCAGCGCTGCGGCTCCTCATTATCTTCCCGACAGATAACCTTGTAAGAGCAGAGAAAAGGTGAGAGTGAGAGGGAAGGGAGGAGGCAAGAGGCGGGGGGCAGCTCTCCTCATCCTCTTCCCATAGATATAAAAGCAAATTCTCCCATGCCTTCTCTCCATGCACATTACTATTGCATCATCGTCAAAGTGATGTGTTTAATTAGATGCAAATTGGTCCTTTGTCTCTTCCTCTTTCTCCGACTCGTGCTTTCTGCGCCTGTTGACAGTGAGGCTGCCATTGACGACAAAGGAAGGGTCAGGGAGGTTGATGAGACGCACCTGAATTAGAAACAAAAATGAAGGGGGGAGGGGCAAAGTGAGGACGGCCAAAAGCGATGGTTGGAGGATGTGTGCACGTTGATGGAGGAAAATGTGGAGGGTTGTTATGGATCATAAGTTAGTTTCATGAAAGTAATTCTTCTGGAAATAAGGCCTTGATTGGTCTTCTGTGATTTTTGCTTCAGTCTGATGTCCCTTTCACTGTATGATGATGTGGACTGTGAGGGGGGACAAACGCACTTTCAAGGACATTTTTCCATCAATATTTCCTATTGTATTTTCTGTTTTTGGTTGGGTTAGCAAGTTTAGTCATCAGTGAACATAAAATATGTATCATATAGTATGTATTAAATAAAAATGTAATTTAACTAAGTTCCGTTCACTGCAGCATGTTTGAAAATAACACCAGATGTAACGGAGTGAAGTCTTTTCCTGAGGTCAGTGGTTAAAGCGGTTGCTGCACTGACCGTTCATTTCAGCATCACCTCTGTCTTATCACCTCACCTTCAGTATGGATTAAACACACACACACACACACACACACACACACACACACACACACACACACCTGCTTGTTTGCTGACTCTGATCATTGTCTCCCGTTCCGGCACAGCCTGCGATGGAGGGCGTTGAGGTGAGATGTAACCTGGTGTTGCGCCCTCTGTTGGTGACTCTCTGTTAGTGATTGGACTGTAGTTGAACCAATGTCGTGCTGGTTACTTTAGGCTCTTGTTGTGGTGATAGTAGTGGTGAAGTTCTCCCTGTACTTGTGTGTACGTGTCTGTGATTGTCGTTAGAAAACATTCCTGTGTTTAGAGATCGGCCCAGAAATTGTTTGTTTGACTTTGTTCCAAGATGATGGTAAAACCAGATCCTCAGGACGTCGTCACCTGAACTGTCTTAACCTGTTGCTATGTGATGTTCTACCCCAGACTGTGGTGGTCCACACCCTTCCGTCGGGAAAGTGACATTGACAAAGTCTTTAATGAGATCCATTCTCATCTCCCAACAGCTGCTGTCCATGGAGACTTCAGTCTCTTAACGTCTGTGTCCACACATGATCCTTTGGTGTTTAATCCCGGCTTTCTTTTTGTTTCTTCCATATCTTTCTGGACTCTTTGCAGGAGATGAAGATATGCTCTGCCATCATTAACCTCTTCCACCTCATCCCAGCCGCTCCTCAGACTCTGGTCAAACCCCTGCTGGAGGTCGTCATGAAGACAGAGAGGGCCATGCTGATCGAGGTAGGACATTGAGGTCATACTCTGTCGTGGAAGAAAAGTAGACTGGTGGCTGTGCATCTCTAACCACTCTGTGTCAACAAGATATAGCTGATATTCTGGAAATGACTCCATTTATAGCGTTATATCCTGTGTGGAAGAGGTTATCTTTAAAGGTTCCTTTATTTATTGTCTTTTATCTTTTTTCTTTTTTTTTTTTTCCTCTTCACCTATTCCAGGCTGGCAGTCCGTTCAGGGAGCCCCTGATCAAGTTCCTGACCCGTCACCCATCTCAGACTGTGGAGCTTTTCATGATGGAGGCCACACTCAATGACCCTCAATGGAGCCGCATGTTCATGGTCAGACACCAGTACTTCGGTGCTTTTTTACTGCTGTGATTGAAACCTCTGCTCTTTGTCTTTTTTACCTTTTCAGTATTGGTAATAGTCTGTTTTTGAGGTTCAGGTTCTTTCAAAAAATATATATATTTTTCAGATTCTTTCAGAGTAAATCTTACAAATGATGAACCACAGCAACCACAGCCTGTAATGTTAGTTTTTTATGTCCTTTTTATGTTCAGAGTTTCCTCAAACACAAAGATGCCAAGCCTCTCAGGGATGTGCTGGCGTCGAATCCCAACCGCTTCGTCCACCTGCTGCTTCCCGTTGGTACTGCAGCTACTGTTCGACCCGGATCTCCTTCCACCACCACGGCTCGCCTGGACCTCCAGTTCCAAGCCATTAAGGTAGATCTCCTCATTCGTTTCACTTTGACTTACTCCCTCAGTCCAAATATCTGACGAATGTCTTCCCGTCTCCTTTTAGATCATCAGCATCATTGTGAAAAATGATGAAGGCTGGCTGGCTGGCCAGCACTCCCTGGTCAGTCAGCTCCGACGAGTCTGGGTCAGTGAGGCCTTTCAGGATAGGCACCGTAAAGACAACATGGCTGCCACCAACTGGAAGGAACCCAAACTGCTGGCCTACTGCTTGCTGAGCTACTGCAAGTATGTACACCCTTCTCAAAGACTTTAATAATCAATCATTTACTGTGAAACAAAAAACATCAGGGCATCACAGGGTCATGTGTACCTTCAGTGAACAAGTAGCTTCAATTAATTATCTTAATGAAACCATTCTGGTCATTATTATCATCTCCCTCTCAGTCATTTACAATAAATGGCCCTTTTTTACCGGAATCTAACCAGACTCACATCTCGTCTCCTTCTCAAGGCGCAACTACTCTGAGATTGAGCTGCTGTTTCAGCTGCTGCGAGCCTTCACGGGTCGTTTCTTATGCAACATGACGTTCCTAAAGGAGTACATGGAAGAGGAGATTCCAAGGAATTACTCCATAGCCCAGAAACGTGCCTTGTTCTTCCGCTTCGTCGAATTCAATGACCCACATTTCAACGATGAGCTCAAAGCAAAGGTAATTACACCGTAAAAGCACAGAGATTCATGTGAGGAGCAGTCGCCAGAATAACTGTAGTCATTTAGCTCAAACATCCCTCTTTACTACTGTACTTTTTGAAACACTTTTGCTTTTGTACCTTAACTTATTTTATATTTCCTGACTATATGGAAACAAACCCAGAAAGAAAAGTGAGGGATCTTTTTTTTTTTTACCTTGGAAAATGAATTCTTTGTTACCTGCTCATCTTCTAAAAAATACATTATTAATCATGTTGTCAACCTTTTAGAGCATAATCCAAGGTCACTTTCTTCCTTCTGTCAGACAAACAGGTTCCCCGGGACACGATCTGTGACACTTTTATGCTGCGTTTGTTCTTGAGGCGAGTCAGGAAGGTTGCGTCTGCTTGTAGACCCTTAGAGGCCCACAGATGAATGCCTCTGTCCTCCACCTGACCTGCAGCTCCTTTTTTTTAATTAAGCTCACTTTATCTCTGACCCATACACACGTTTGGCCGCATATTTTGCACAGCTGTAACGGGGACATTACCTGGCGCAGAGGAAGGAGTGACGACGCAGTAAAGAAGAAACAGCTCAGTGGGGAAAGCCATTGATGGCACCCTGTACAGGGAAACTAAATAGTTTCTGTGTGGCAGAACACCAAGCAGCAGAGACATCACGTACATTTCAGAAAGTTTTAAGGAGGATTTTGAAAACTAATTACCGCTTGTCTCATTTATTGAGTTTTCATCCACTTGTTTCCATGTGCAGGTATATAGTTTTACTCCTAAGTCATCCTTAACCAGGGGTGGGCAAACTTTTTGACCTGCAGGCCACAATTTCTCCTAAAATTGGACACGGGGGCCGAGTCAACAGCTGAAAGATGGCGCATTAGTGTCGACTAAGATAAATAACTTGTAAAAGTCATGTATAAAACTCAAAAAACTCAATTCTTAGAGCCTTTATGATATCCTCTACTGGGGAAACGCAGGCATTGCAGGGAATAGACAGAAGTATAATTATAATAAATAATTTAATTTGGACCAGGATGGCGGGCCACATTAAAAGGCTCAACGGGCCGCATCTGGCCCCCGGGCCTTAGTTTGCCCCTCCCTGTCCTAAACCATCAACGTTCAATTGGCTTTGAGATGGTGTTGGCAAGACTATCTTTGCTTTTCTTATGAAAGCTTCATATCCTTGGAAACAGAATCCTGTTTCAGCAACAGTTGTGCGATTGGTCATGCATAAACCTGACCAGTGTAACAGCAGGTGGCAGCAACAGACAGGTATTATTTATTAAATTTAGATTTTTTTTGTTATTAAATATGTTAGCATTTTTACTCTACAGCAAAAAGAGGACGTCATCCTTTTATTTTTTTTCCTGTTGTTTGTCAGCCTGAGCCACATGTGGGCTGGAAAAACAAGACAAAATAAAGTCAGACAGTCCAGCTGACGGATGGTGCTGTTCTCAGAGTCACAGAAACCTCCTCCTTCTCCGCCCCCACAAATACAGCACAATTGTGTTGTTTTTCCTTTAATTATGCTGCGCTGGTGCCGAGCAGATGCTGCTGTCGGAGTGTGTGTGTGTGTGTCTGGCTTTGTGTGTTAGTGTGTGACCTGCATTTGTGTTAATTTGTGAAATGGCTGTGTGTGTGTGTGTGTGTGTGTGTGTGTGTGTGTTACCTCACAATTTAAATAATTGCTTTTTGCATATTCCCAGAAGTGTTATATGTGGGAGAATATTTCACTCTTAGCAAGACAGAGCAAAGTGGGTACGAGAGAGAGGAGCGGGGGTGGGTGGGGCGATTTGCGACAGCAGCTATGAATCATGGGTGGTGGCACAATCTGACCCCATGCTGCTTCCCCATCATACACTTTGTTTGTCCCAAACTGCTCGCACAGAAAAACTGCATCGTGCTGCCTTTTGCTTCTAAAGCCTCTTTGACTACTCATCAATATCAAGCAAACAAAACAAAGTTTGGAGAACACTGCTTCACTTCTTGTTCTCTTCCTTTTGTTACCGTGTATGTGGTGCCACCAACGACGGAGTCCAAAACAACTAGGGTTTTCTCCGAAATCCAACCTAAAAACCAGCCCACGCTTGGCTTTGAATTCACTTTAAATTACTAAATGTAAGCCCTAAATTTGCTGGAGATTTTCTTTCTCTTTTTCTCCCGATGGTTGATAAGGTGAATGTTTCGTTGTTGATTTCTGTGCAAATACATATTTCAAAGGAAAATGCATCCCACGGACCTTTAGATGTTTAGATAGTTTAATGTGCTGTTTCTCCTCTGACTCTCAACTGTCCTGCTGCGCAGATCATTGTGTGTGTTTTTGAGTAATTGCCTGCAGGAGGAGCTGGAACATATGTTGCACCACAGCTCTTGAGTGATGCCCCGTTGTCCTCAGTGAAGGATGGAAAACCAAGCTTGGCTAAAACATAGGAGCACCTTTAATAAATTCCGTTGTTATTTTTTTTATTTTTTTTTTATCATGGCGGAGTTACTCTGCATTCATCCAGCTAATCAGGCTTCCTTCTTCCCTCAGGTACCTGCTGCTCAAACCCCACATGTTCCAGCAGCAGAAGGAAATAACATTTTTAGCCTGAGCCCCAGCAGTCGTTCAGTCGGTTAATTAAGAAAACAGGTTATGGCTCTTTATGACGATATCATCCCCATGAGTGGGAATAGTGTTTTCACCTCTGGTTCTTTAAATGTCACACTCTTTTATGGCCATTGTTTAAGGTCAGGTCTGACATTTCTATACCTCCAGTGTGCCATAAATGCTAACCTTAATTTCTCTCCATGTGATGAATCAACTCTTTTCCCAGGTTTTTTTTTTTTTATTTGGGAGTGGCTGGCCCTGGCCTCATTTTAGAGTTAATCTTACAGTACATGGCTGTTTTATAACTGTAAGTCTTCACTGCACTGATTATTTTATTTAAAAAGACCACACTGTGTGATTTCACTGATGAGTTCCTTTCTTCCACGGAGCTTTGCTCTCACAGAGATTATCAAAAGCTGCTCCTTGCAAATTCAGGCATTTTTAAACCCAAACATGAAAGTTGGAATCTCCCCCCACCCCCTCAAATTAACTGGAAAATAGGTTTTGTTTCTTATCTTTGAAAATCATCTTGATGTTTTTTTTTTTTGTTTCTCCACAGGTGTTGCAGCATATTCTGAATCCAGCCTTCCTGCACAGCTTCGAAAAAGGAGAGGGAGAGCAGCTGCTTGGACCCCCCAACCCAGAGGGGGACAACCCTGAAAGTATCACCAGTGTCTTCATCACTAAGGTACACATGTGCAGTTTTTTATCATTGTCTTACACACCCTTATAGTCTTTCACATGCTTTGGCCACATTTTGTGTGTTGATCCTTTTTAGGCCATGTTTTGTGAAACCAAGATAAATCAAACACAAGGTTCTGTGACCCATAAATCCTCCTGGGACCCAACTGTGCTTTCTCTACTCATTATTTGACAACTTTGTCTTTCTCTCTGTCGGCCTCTGTAATTTCATTACCTGCAGCATTTCCTCTCACGGCGTCCCATCGGTCCAACACGTCTCCATGCTCAGTCATCATCAACGGCAGCCCACTTCCTCCAGTTATTCCTTTTCTTTTCCATCACTTCATTGCTGACATGCTGTCTATCTCTCCTCTCATTCCCCCTTCTTACATTTGTCTCCATTTACTCCACCTGCTCAGCCCCACCTCCCACTCCTTCACCACAACCATCTGTGCTGCTGCGTAGTCGTTGCATCACCTTTCATTCAATAGGATGGACGATTATTCCCGGTGCAAATGTCACAATGTGACCACGCTAAAGGTCAACATGTTTGTTGTTTGTGTGCAGCAGATCTCATCACCACCTGACACCAGTCCTAATAGCTGCCAATGGCTCGTCTCTGCTGTGCTCAAACCACACCTCCACCCTCTTCCTCCTTCACTGCTTATTTTATCCTGTTTTTTTTTCTTTAATTCTGATGATTATCAAATTGTGTGAAAAGGTAGATGGTTGCATTGGCTTCACACCTTCATCACATGGATATTGTTGTGCAGTTCCAACCAAAACCATAAATTCTTGTTCCTTCTCCAAGGTTCTGGACCCAGAAAAGCAGGCCGACCTCCTGGACTCACTGAGGATCTGCCTGCTCCAGTTCTCCACCCTGCTGGTGGAGCACGCTCCACACCACATCCACGACAACAACAAATCCCGCAACAGCAAGTTGAGGCGCCTCATGACCTTCGCGTGGCCCTGTCTGCTGCCCAAAGCCTGCGTGGACCCCGCGTGCAAATACAGTGGTCACTTACTGCTGGCTCACATCATCGCTAAGTTCGCCATCCACAAGAAGATTGTTCTGCAGGTGAGGAGCATACAGAGAAAATGAAAACACTGTTGAGAATGTCAGAATTATTATAGTTTTGCCTTCATCAAAACCTTCTCCCAGTTACACTCAGTTATTCCTGTTGGTCACCCGTCTTCTTCTGCAAGTATCTGAATCCAGACCAGAGTCTGACACTTCACTCTGTGGTCCATGTCCTTCTCCAGGTCTTCCACAGCCTCCTGAAGGCCCACACCATGGAGGCACGAGCCATTGTTCGACAGGCAATGGCCATACTGACCCCTGCCGTCCCTGCTCGCATGGAGGACGGCCACCAGATGTTGACCCACTGGACGCGAAAGATCATCGTGGAAGAGGGCCACACGGTGCCACAGCTTGTCCACATCCTCCATCTGATCGTCCAGCACTTCAGGGTGAGTCGGTGAAGGAGACACAGATTGTTGCCTTGGTCAATGCCCTGATCTCCTCCTGTAAATCACTCTCCATTACTATTGAACCGATCGATCAGCTGGGGTCAAGTTTATGAGCAGACGGCAGTCAAAACAAATCTGATTTCTGTCTCTACTTTACGGTAATCATGACAGACCTCCTGCTATGACTTCCATATCAATATAGACCACACAGACTGTCAGGACTTTTATGAGTTTGACTAATTACCGACAGTAAAATGTCAGAGTGTGATTTATTTCAATGGGCTTTGAGGTAACACTGCAGTCACATTGGGCTGGGGAGGGCAGCTGGGAGACGAAGACATTTTCCTTAAGTCACACTTAACAATTATTAAGGTAGTTTGCTTTAGCAAAGCTGTTGAAATAGACCATTTTTAGAAGATTTTTAATTTTTGCCAGATTTTTTTTTTTGTATGTATTTTTTCTCACTTCTCTATTTTTGGCTGGGAAAATATTTGAACAAAGGCAAATGCACACAGACAAGAATCTCCCTGTCACTTTTCATGTTTGTCCTCCTTCCTAATTTTATTTATTTATTTTTCTACCTTTTCATACTCCTCAATTCTTTATGTTTTCACCCTCTCCACATTCTCAGAGGAGGATGGGGAAGTTTTCCCAGCCCAAGACTGATATTTTCTATGTGTTACTCACTCTGTCTCTCTGTCCCTCTCTTCGTCTGTCTCTCTTTCTCACTGTCAGCCTGCTCTCACTGGGCCAGATGACTAATCTAATGTAATCACATCAGCATAATTACACAGGGGAGGAGATAATGACAGACAGATGAGAGGCTGCGCGTGTGTTTGTGCGTCCGTCCGTGCTCGTGTGTGTATGTATGTGTGTTTCTGTGTGACTTTGAGATGATGTGTGTTTCTGTGTGTGTTCAGATGATGGACAGGGCTTAGCCACTCTGTCATTAAAGGCCTGTGAAGTCCTGCTCCATTCACTGTAATTACCCTCAAAACGTGATGCTCTAATATTCTCTGACACCGCTGAAGCCTGGGGATAGACATCTCATCACCAGCTCTTTTGTCCGCCCGCGTCTAGCTGTTTGAGAGTCCCAGTTCGGATTGAGACGACGTCGAGCGCCTTGAGTTTCGATACACTTGGGACTAAGTGTGTGCTGCCACGTCCTTGAGACTGAAGAGGGGAATATGAAGTTGGAGTTGACTCCTCCTGATGAGTCACGCAACACTTTGTTTCAATATTCATGCGTTTTTATCTGGAACATCGACAGTGTGACATGAACAATAAGAGGGAAACTGTCTTTGTTGTTAAGTTACATCAGTTAAGACCAGAATAATGAGCTCACACAAGGCAATTTGTTCAGATTCAGAGTTTTTGATTGTTAATGTATTTGGTCCATTATCACTGTATAATTTTTTTACAAAGTAAATCGGAGTCAAACTTATCATTTATCTGTGCCATCTACTGTACATCCCAGGATTTCAGCTATTCAGCTCTTTTTCTTAATGTCTTTAATGTCTTATCGCTCCAGGTCTATTACCCTGTGCGTCACCACCTGGTGCAGCACATGATCAGTGCAATGCAGCGTCTAGGCTTCACCCCCAGTGTGACCATCGAGCAGAGGAAACTGGCTGTGGACCTGGCAGAGGTGGTGATCAAGTGGGAGTTGCAGAGAATCAAAGACCATCAGGTCTGTGGCTCCAGGGTTGAATAAACACACATTTACATTTTCGCGTCCAGACAAATAAACAGCCTCAGCAGATGTTATATGTAAACAAACCTTCACTCGTCTGATTCTCCCTCTTCCTTGGCAAACCAGCCTGAGTCTGAAGGCGAAGCAGCTGCTGGTAGTGAAGGAACAAGCGCAGCCATGAAAAGAGGATTGTCCCTTGATTCAGCTGCGTCTGCCGCTGGACAGGATGTCAAGAGGTTTCGTACGGCCACTGGAGCGGCCTCCACGGTGAGCTGAGTGCATCATGTTTCCAAGATTGAACAAAAGAATTTATATGCATACATTTATGCATTTTATCCAGAGTACATAGGAGGTTTAACAATATCAAACGTATTAATTATCCTGCAATTTAGATTAAAATGTGTTCACAGTGAACAGCAACTTGTAGAAAAGTCATAAATCTGTAGATGAGATGGACTTTCAGGGGTCACCAGGTTCATCTGGACCGTATTTCATGCCACACAGCTTCAAAATTAGTAGAACAATTTGTTTGTTTATTAGGAAAATGTAAGAAATATTCCAAACATTTTGTAGCAACCAGATACATGGTTGTTGTTGAGGGTTTCAAGCTGGAGCTACTTTGCACCCACTCTCTGGATTGGCCTTTCTGCCTGGAAACGACATGAGTCACAAAACCAGGAATTCATTGGTAAAACAAACAACAGATGGGTGATGCATCATAGGTAAAGACGAGTTTTGTCTCTCATTGGCGTGGAACTCCATGCTTCAACTCCTGGAAAATATCAACTCCCAGTAAGAATGGTTGGTTCACCTGGAGAAGGGTTGATGAGGGCCTGAGGGCGGTGAGATTTGGGTGGTGGTCGTAGAGACTCCTGCCTACACAACCTGGTAAAATGAGGATGTTTGGATGGTAAAAGTGTAAATAGTAATAATCTAGTAAGACTAACTGTACAGCAACTAATAAGTGGTTGGTTGTCTGCTGATGTCAGGGTTTGATTTGTTGGAATGGCGTTTTAAACTTTCCTGTTCTTCTCAATCCTCTAGGTTTTCAGCCGTGCCCAGTCCATGCCAGGCTCAGAGACTATGCTGACCAAGCCTGTGGAGAAACTCCACACGGACACAGTAGTCAACTTTCTGATAAGGATTGCATGTCAGGTAACACCATCTCACACACACACACACACACACACACACACACACACACACACACAATGATGGCTTATCTGCCTCACATTCACTGGGTACAGTTTTGCCAACCATAACGCCTGTGAGGAAGGACACATCCCCTCACTGTTGAAGGTAGGACACACCTTGTGGCTGTCCTTAACGCATCTGCACACACACACACACACACACACACACACAGTCCCTTATTTCTGTTGCAGTGATGACCCTGGAGTTGAGTCTGAAATAGATTTCAATCACCTTGACTTTTTTCTCCTTTTTTTTAATATATTTTTTTTGAAGCTGAAAATTCTCACTGTTCATCCAACTGTCTCTGCTGCATAAATACAGTACCTGTGTCTGAGTGCTGGGGATCAGTCACTGCTCACAGAACATTGCTGCGGGAACATAATCTTTCCTTTGTATTTGCTGTAGTGTGATACTGGGTTGATCCCTGTGGAGAATTCGTCTTTCCTCCTGCCCTCAGGATTACCATCAGCCGTAGAGAACCGCACTGTGGGCCCATTGTCTTGTTCAGGGAACATTGGCACAGAGAACTTGTCATAGCAGTTCCTTTTTTTGGCTGTGTCACTGTGAAAGTGTTTCTGCAAAAGTGACAGTGCCGATATAAAAAAAAAGTAAATTTGATATGTGTGCAAAAACACATATCAAATGTACTTTTTTTAAAATCAAAAACTTTATTCACAGAGACAGTTTTATTAATCCCACCACCCGACCTTCTTTCTGTTTAGGTGAACGACAGCACCAACGTGGCCGGGTCTCCTGGAGAGCTGCTGTCCCGTCGCTGTGTCAGCCTGATGAAGACCGCCCTTAGACCTGACATGTGGCCTCGAGCTGAGCTCAAGCTGCAGTGGTTCGACAAGCTGCTCATGACAGTGGTGAGAAAATAGTTTTATATTTATTGGCACTTGTTTCCCCTCTGACCTTTCTGTCGTGTAACGTTTGCCTCGGGCCCTTTTAGCTAAGTTTGTGTTGGTTTGGACAACATCCGAACTCTGAAACTTTGAGGGACGATACTGAATTTCTGACTCCAAGAAACACTAACTAACCCAAAAATTTCAGATGTGTATTCAACCTTTTGAAGAATTCACACTTTCCAAGTCGTTTCTTATCTTTTTCTTTGTTTGCCGAAGTGGGACATAGAATTGGAATCTGTGTTTACTTGTGTGAATCATAATCTAATTATTTGAAGTTTCCACTGAAAGGGGATGCCATCCACATCTTCTATCCACTTGAACATATTCCGTCTTGTTTTTGTTCCACTTCAGAGACATAAAAAGTAAACAGTGGAGGATTACTAATGTGTTGTCAGTGTTTACCCTGGTAGAGGCAGCAGAAGTTTCCCCCTCTCCCGGCTTAAGCCCCATCCTCGTATTTGCACTAATGCCTTCAACTCCTTTTGTCTGTTATCAGTAATACATGAAGTCAGGCGCCAACCTTCATAATGACAAAATAATGACAGTGGTGAGATAACAGCGGCCTATCAGGTTTGGCCTGTGCCTTCTACAACCTCCTCCTCCCCCTCCACCTCTTTGTCCTCAAACCCTCCTGCTCGTTAACCCCCCCAAAGCCCCCTTCCTATCCCTCCACTCCACTCTCTCTTCCATCTCTCTGTGTCGCCCAAACTGCTTATACTCATTTCTATTCCCTTATCACGGGCTCCTCTTCCTCTTTTTTTTATCTTTCATTCCCTTGTTCCACACTCATCTCATTGGTCGAATTTGGCTGCAGTGTTCAGATGAGGTTATTAACATTTGCTGGCAGTTGTCACATGCTTTCAAGGACCTGAGGGACCTCCAACCAACCCCTTAAGCGTCCACAGGGACGTCCCTAAAAAGAAAAAGAAAAAAAAAACGGTCAAAAAAGGCTCTTGTGTACACGCACACTTCTGTTCGTGGTCCTGTTCCCGCCTGCAGGGTGGGCTTCACCTGACCAGCAGAGCCCTGCCTGGACTAATGAACAATGGACTGAATTGGATTACCCTTTATCATCTCATTGTACCGTCACGACAGTGATGAAGAGCCAGGACAAGTGGTGCAAGAGGGCAAATGAAGAGGGGGCAGAGGACGTGCACACAATCAGACGCTCCGGCACCGACACCCCTGTATCCTATCTGCACGGCTCCAGAGACGAAGGTCCCGTCCTGTTAATACAGTGCCAAATCAATAGCAACCCTAACATCTACCAGCGGTTCTTATCACAGGAGTCACCTTGTTCATTAGCCAAGATTAGTGTCACTGATCTGGCCCGGTTTATCCTCTGCGGCCCTGCCATAGTTGTACACCCTGATTGCAATTTAGACAAAATTAGTGGCTGATGTTGGCCATTGATCTTTGGCTCAGTGACAATCACAAAGCTTATGCAGAATACCTGCGTGTGGAATATTGAGCTCTAAATGCTTCAGGTCTGTGGAAGTCTACTTCATTTCTTCAAGTGGAATTGAGTGAAGGCAGAAAAGGGTCCAAATGGATTGCGTGAAAACAAAGCACTTTCAGTGACCTCCTGGGTTCACTCTTCTTCTTTGCTTCGTCTTCAGGAGCAACCAGCACAAGCTAACATCTCCAACATCTGCACCGGACTGGAGATCCTGTGCTTCTTGTTGACCGTTCTCCAATCCCCGGCCATCTTGGCTCACTTCAAGCCTTTGCAACGAGGGATCGCTGCCTGTATGACCTGTGGAAATACCAAAGTCCTGCGGGCTGTCCACTCTCTGCTGTCTCGCCTCATGAGCAACTTTCCCACAGAGCCAAGTAAGTTCACTATAAACTATAAATAATGTCAGAACTTTGTTCCACTCGCTTAAAAACTGTGTGTTCAAAATACCTACATTCCTTTTTTTAATTGAATTAAATAAATCACTCATCTCAAGTCCTGAATTCCACATTCTGTTCCTCGCACCTGTTTGGATCTGTTAGTTTCTCATCTTTTATTTGTTCTGGACAAACGCTGCTTTCCTTTCCTCCAGGCACTTCAACTGTGGCTTCAAAGTATGAGGAACTGGAATGTCTGTACGCCGCTGTGGGCAAAGTGATCTACGAGGGACTGAACAACTATGAAAAAGCCACAAGTAACACCAACCCCACTCAGCTCTTTGGTGAGATGTCCATCAGTCCACTTCTGCCTTTTCATTCTTTCTTTTATGTCCTCCCACTTAGACGCTCATAAATGCTGAATGCTTGTAGTTTTCACATTCCCACTCATTTTCCTCCTGCAAATCTCTTTTTCAATGTTTGCAATTAAGCCGGAGAGAATTGTTCGACGCAAGCTGATGGGCCAGGCTCCATCTAACATCTGCTTTGTTTAAAACAAGGCTGCAGTCCAGGGATTTAGGATTTCTGCTGTGGACTTCCCTCTCTGAACAAACATTGCTCTGATCCACCCAGCTGCAGGGATAACAAACCCAAACGCTTGTTGTCAGGAGAGCATTACGGATATTTCTCCCTGCAACTTTTTTTAAAGCAGTACAAAAGCCTTACAAAATAAAGTTACCACAAGGTGAAGAATTGGATGCAAGGGAGCAGTCAAAAGATAACGCTGTAGTACAGCCTTCCCAAAATGGCAGTTTGTGGCCAATAACAGGTTTTGTGGCCGCGACACATCTGTCTGACATCAATATTTTTATACATTTGTCTGCCCCCTGAGCCGCTGCCTCAAAGATGAAGGTTAACCTTCACCAGACAAGGATGTCACATGAACAACTCTGTCACCATGTCCCACACTGGTGGAGTCCTTTTACCTGACAGTAAAAAAAAAAAAATCAAACTAGCATCCAGATATTTATTACCACTCTATTTCCTGCCTTCACCTGCTTCTTCTTCCTGTTCATCTGCCGTCCAGGAACGCTGATGATCCTGAAGTCGGCCTGCAGTTACAACGCCAGCTACATCGACCGCCTCATCACTGTGTTCATGAGATCCCTGCAGAAGATGGTGAAGGAACACCTGAGCCCACAGCAGGCCAACCCAGGGGCGACAGAGCCCAGCACAGGTACTGGACATTCTCTGATGAATACCCATGTATAAGTCACAATAGATAAAGAGAAGCATCAGAACTTATGGTGTAGTGTTTTAGGTTTGACACCAAAAAGTTCCACAAGTTCAAGCCCTGGTCCCTCAACAGCTTAACGTTTAATGTGACGGATAGAACCTTCTTTAAATTGTCCTTGTCCACCTCCTCCTCTAGTCTGGGCTTCACTGGGTCTGCTCAAGCAGACCAAAGGCAATTCTTCTGACTTCAGACCAGGAGCTAATGGTTGCTAGATGTTATCAGTGCTTTAATGGGCCAATAATGACTCTATCGGCAAACACAGGCATTTAGTGAATAGGAGCAGTTGGAGTCACTGAGACCAAAGAGTCACCTGACAAACAAGGGCTTCACCTCCAACAAACATATATTTGTATGTGTGAAGTCAGTGATTCCCAAGTTTTTTTTTTATCTGCATACTTCCTTTAAATGTAAGCTACTTTATTTGTTCCTGAAATTTGAATTTTGTTCCTTGTTTTTGTAACCAAATGTCAACATAGTTCAGGAACCAGATTCTAAAAAAAAACCTAACTAATGCCCAACAGTGACCAGTGAGCTGGTGATGCTGAGTCTGGACTTGGTAAAGACTCGATTGTCGGTGATGAGTATGGAAATGAGGAAGAACTTCATCCAAGTCATCCTCACCTCTCTGATCGAGAAGTCGCCCGATCCCAAAATCCTGCGAGCGGTGGTGAAAATCGTGGAAGAGTGGGTAAAAAACAACTCGCCCATGGCTGCCAACCAGGTAGGTTGTTCTTTTTTATTTTTTATTTTTTTCAAACCTCCAGCTGCGGAAAGTTGACCTTATTCCGTCAGCATCTTTTTGTGTCTCTGTTGTTCTCCATTCTGTGTGCGTTATGTATCATCAGAGCATTCCGTTAGATTGGCACAGAGGCCATTGAATTTGAATTTAACAATAAAAATAAAGCTGTCCTCTGGGCTGTGGAGAAGGATGGAATTCAGTGAACAGCTGCATTATTTCCCTGATAATAGCAGGTGTGAATCCAAGAAACTGAATCAGCAGTGTACATTTTAAAAGGTGCGAAACCTTTTGGGCCAAACAACAAGCAAAGCACATTTTCCGTCCAGTCAGGTTAACATTAGCATAATACCCACAGAGGAGCCTTTGCTCTTTATTTCTTCTAAGCTGTAGGAGGAGAGCAGACAGTGAGAAGCGGAGAGGCTCCAAACTTTTCTTCTCCAGACCTTGACTTCATGCCCAAATGTTCTCTTTGTCCCATTCTCCTCCGTCATTCTCCCTCAGATGCCGAACCTGCGCGAGAAGTCCATCCTGTTGGTGAAGATGATGACCTACATAGAGAAACGTTTCCCCGATGAACTTGAGTTAAACGCCCAGTTCTTGGACCTCGTTAATTACGTCTACAGGTAATTACCGTCATTCATCACATGGCCAAATGGCCACACCGCCGATGCCGCGCAGCCCTCGCATCCATCTTTGCAGGAGGGCTGAAGGTCGAGGGCGGTGGCAGCGAAAGGTGGGAGCAATGGTGGACAAATGAAGACGGGGAAAAGGGGTTTCGTTTCTTGGGCCGTGTTTCATTCATCTGTGGAACAAACAGAGGTTAAAAGGATCAGAGAAGAAGTCTCTGTCAGCTGTGACTGTAAATGAGATGAGAATGGAGGCTGGGCTTGGATGGTCAGAGAAGCTTTTAACAGCATTAAAAAAGTCAAATACGTAGTGACATCATTGACTGGGGATTCTTAAGTGTTTCTTATTAGAAGCTTAATTCAAGTCTTTTTTGTTCAAGTCATTTTTCAAGTCTTTTTTTGACAAACTGACTAGTTTAGACAGACTTAGAAAGACGTTATTGATCCACACGGAAAATTGTTTTTGGCACAGCAGCACATTGAATTAACGCAGACAGAAAATTAAATGAAGTAGAATTAGAAATAAAAAATATTTAAATTCTAACAGAAGATAAAACATTAAGTAGAATAAAATTCAAAACAATAGGGAGAAATGAAAATTCTAACAGAATGTAAAAGATTAAGTAGAATAAAATTAAACACAATAAGCAGGTAATGGTAATTTACAATCTGTTTTAATTAACTTTTAATTTATCAATTTGGCACAATTTTTTTTTTTCCAGGCTTGCTAATGTTAAGCTTCAGCCTTCACATATTTTAATTTTTAATATTTCTAGCTGCACTTTCATCTATGTTTACATATCGTGTATATTTCTACATTTATTATGTATATATATATATATATATATATATTTCTATATATATATATATATATATATTTCTATATTTCTTTGTTTATTTACACACATCTTTTTTTATTTTTAAAAATGAACTTTTTAAAACTAAAATCACTTTTGCATCCACACCTTCCTTAATTCCAAAACCTTGTCCAGATAGTGGAGAAGAATGATGGTGCAGAGGGAATCAGGGACACAGCAGGTAGTGGTGGAGACGGATATTGGACTGGGGTCTTTTACACAGTAGCTGTGGCGCTGGTGGTGCCAAGATCATGACAGGACACCCAGCAGGTGGTGTCCTGAGGGGACAGACTGTCCTTCTGCCAGCTATTCATCAAACCATGGCTCCGTGTCTCTGTCCCTCTTTCACTTACTCCCTGTCCATCGGAGTCACATCCACATTTCATCAGCCAAACACAGCCCGCATCCCTGAACGCCATCTGCTTTTTGTGTCAGAATTTTCGAAAGAGCAGCTTTAGAGGAGCTGAGCGTTGACTGACAGCCAGTTATAAAGATAAAATGACAAAGCAGCTGTTCCCGCATAACCTGTGATCAGGAGAGTGGTTTAGACACAGGCAGAGTGAAGTGCCCACCCTCGCCTCCATCCCACCCTCTGCGTTCATGAGTCATACCCTGGAGATTCATTCAGTTCCAGCAGGAAGACTCAGAGATGATGAATGTAGTGTTTGAGTTTGAACTGCACGGCTGCAGACTCCACATCCCAGATATTTAATTTCAACCAATCTTCTCAGTTAACTTCCCGTCTCCTCACACTCCACTGATCCTCAGCGTAGCACAGCGGAGCCTTTCAAACCTCGTTGCTGCAACGTAAGCACGCAGCCTTTTGTCGGAGTGCGAGGCTTTGGAATCATACCTGTCTCTCATATTTATATCAGTGGCATTCATTAGAGTGTTTCAAGGTTGGTTAAGATTGTATTTTGTTTGTCTGATTATGTCTAACAGCAGAAAAACAATGCTGTCACTACTGATTACTTAAATTTTTTTAGCCTTTGTTGTGACAGTCAAACAAATGAGCACATAATTCCTCTAAATGTTTTGTTGGAATGTGATAATGAAGAAGGAAACTTGGTTTGTGGATTTTTAAAAATATTTAGGGCTGTTTGTGACATTTGGTTTTTGTTTAGATAAAGTGAGATAATTTCTCAACAATCTTCACTCCACAAACAAAAGATATTCTGCAAAAAAAATCACAAAATTGTGTTTGTTTTTACAGTTACAATGAGAGATAATATTGGATTTTAGTGTGATACAAATAAATCTTATTGTAAAGTTTAGTGGTATAAGAAATTTAAAATATTTCATTCTGCTGTTAAATGAAGGATCCACACAAACATTCACTGCATCGATTTACTCTGGTGCCACATGTCATCCTCTGACTGATCCGTACTATTCTGTAATTCACTTTGCTGCCCTTTATATTAGGAAAAATGTTGAAGCTGTTTTTCATATGTTTTGTTGGTCGTATTTTATCTTCTCAGGGACGAAAGCCTTTCGGGAAGCGATATCACATCCAAGCTGGAGCCTGCGTTCCTGTCTGGGCTCCGCTGCAGTCAGCCGCTGATTCGCGCCAAGTTCTTTGAGGTGTTTGATGCCTCCATGAAGCGACGCGTCTATGAGAGGCTGCTTTACATCTGCTGCTCGCAAAACTGGGAGGCCATGGGAAGTCACTTCTGGATTAAACAGTGCACCGAGGTGACGAGAGCAACGCTGCTCTGAGATGAACTTACTCTCTCGGAAATTACATTTCACGTTGGCTCATCCTTTGTTCCGCTTTCCGTTTGTGTACATTTGTTTTGTTTAGCTTCTGTTGGCAGTGTGTGAGAGAAACACCATCATTGGCACCAGCTGTCAGGGATCCATGCTGCCGTCCATCACCAACGTCATCAACCTCGCCGACAGCCACGACAGAGCTGCGTTCGCTATGGCGACGCACGTCAAGCAGGAACCTCGTGAGAGAGAGACCACTGAGACCAAGGAGGAGGTGGGGCAGGAGTTCAGAATCAGTTGTACACACCTCCGTGTTTAGGGATGTCTGATATTAACTCTTGCCGATAATGGATATTGTCCAAGCACTTAATTTTTGATACTGATATTTGCTAAGACTGATTTATGCAGGTGATTTACCCAAAAATTATCGTGATGACCGTGTTACGACATTCCACAGAATAACAGTCTGTGTGCGAAACAAAAACACTACTTCAACATAACTTATAGAAAACTGTCCTGTGCCTCTTTGTGCAGCAAAAAGTAAACAAATAATGTTGGACAGAATAACATGCCAACAACAATCATTAACCTTATAAACTGGGCCCATTGAGCCTTCACAACAACAGGCAAATAAAAAGCAACACAGATAAAATAGCTTCGATGCAAAAAAAGCATTTCATCATTGTCACAATGAAACCAATTCCTCTTGTCAATAACATGCGAGTCATGTGACACATGTGATTAGGCATGACCAAAGATGGCTCAAGAAACACATTAAGTGAATCCATTGTCTCGAACAAGAGTGAACGGCTTTTGCTCTTGGCCGTTCTTTATTCCATACAACTTTGACTTTGAGAGGCAGCTGCGTTGTTGCTTCTTCAATGAGTCCATTCCTAGTTTTTTTGCATTACTTTGCTGCATAAAAACTACAGAGACTCAATATCGGTAGAAGGTTTATCCACCAAAATTGTCAGATATCACCATTTGTGTTAGATGTTGTTTTCAGTTCTGCTATCAAAGATCATTGTTAAATGTTCTGTTAAATGTTCCTGGACAGGATGTGGAGATAGACATTGAATTGGCACCTGGGGATCAGACGGCCATCCCTAAAACCAAGGAGCAGGCGGAGAGGGACACAGGCAACCAGCTGCACATGCTCACCAATCGCCATGACAAGTTCCTGGACTCGCTCAGGGAGGTCAAGGTGAGTTCTACTGCCTCTGGAACCAACATGGACCCTGATCATGTCCCTGCTCCATATTGGCAGCTGTGTCTGGGATCTGTATCCATCTCTCATTGTAACTCTATCCCTGGGTTCAATTCACACGACAAAGTCAGTGAAAACAGTGCCTAAAGGATATTTTGTATCCAACTGTTATATGAAGGGATCTTTTTATATGAAGGCAATTACTCAATGGTAACCACTGGCATTTAAGGATAATGCAGCCTTGGAAATATTGATATTTTTCAATGTATATTCCCTTCTCCATGCAGAACCCTGCTGGCCCTTTTATTCAAGCTATTAATTTAGGCACCTGGGACATGTATAGCAAAGTCAAAGAAAATGTAATTCTAAATGAGCTGCACCTCAAGGACGGGAGATGCTGAAGTCAGTTGATGCCATGATTCTCTCTGTCCTCCCTGGTTCAGACGGGGGCTCTTCTGAACGCTCTGGTCCAGCTCTGTCACATCTCAACACCACTGGCTGAGAAGACCTGGGTCCAACTCTTCCCTCGACTCTGGAAGATCCTCTCTGACAGACAACAGCACGTGAGTGTGGACGACTGGTCAATGTTGTTAGCATCTTAGAAAGAAGTATTAATTATCAGAGTATTAAGGAGAGAATGGGACAGGATGATGAAGGACAGCAGCTCCAGTCTTTACCACAAATGGTTCATTGCAGCTGTTCCTTCATTCATTTTCTTCACTCTGATCCTTCACTTTGATTTTAAGGCATTAAAAACATTATTATAGAATCTTTTATTCACTGCAATTGCAAAAAAAAAAAAAAAATGGGAAAAACAAACCTCTTAGATGAGAGGTGGAAAAACCTCAAGACATGAGCGCTGACATGGAGAGTGCTTTAGCTTTAGCTGATTGAAAACAGTAATTAAACATAAAGCTTCACAAAACTTTATAATTTCGTATAAAGATGAGATGGTGTAATTTTGTATAATTTGAGTATGTAAGTAAATATGTCAAGGGTTTGATTCCACCCTTGACATAGTCAGCTGCAGTGACTCGGCTGAATCACTGCAGCTCTGGTGGTCTCTGATGGGAAGGTCGAGAAAATCCTGTTTCAGACCAAATGTAGTCAATTTCAACAAAGGTTTTAAGGTTGTGTAGTTTTCTGAACTCCAAAAAGGATGAGATCTCTGACCTTGTCTGCAGACCTTCTGTCTGAAAACACACTTCCCCTGTGAACGGATTCATCTGCACTAACAAATGTGGAGTGGAACACTGTAATGAGCTTAATGAACCAGATGTGTGTTAAAGTTTTTGGAGGGTGTTTGATTTGAAGTGATTGAGCTCTTTAACATATTTAATATTCAGCCGGGAGAGTGATGATTGTAAAGTGATGACACCTCCTCCTCCTCCTTCCTCCTCCTCCTTCTCCTCCTCCTCCTCACTGACATGAGTGACAGATGTGTCAGGACTATTTATTCTCACGCCAACATTTCCATCATACCAATTTAGTGATGTGAATGGAGTCATTACTGGTTCTGGGACTTATAAAACACATTTATATATATATATGAGCTGCTTAATTCATGGGAATGATAGAAAATTATCTGACAGGTTATTGGTCTTTTCCATCACCACCCTAATTAAAGTGACCATCACAGCTTCAGATTGTCCCCAGAAAGTAAATTCATATGCATGACCAAGATGTCATGTATTTTTGAGCTGGTGTCGGTAAAATTATGATTCAGACCAGGCAAGGTCGACTGTAGAGTCCTGATCTGCAAACTTTGTCAAATTTGTTATTTATTTTTTGGTTTGAAGCTGAAATGTTGTGATGTTTTTGGCCTGATAACGATTTATAGCCTTTTATATTATTGTCACAAAGTTCCCTTAATTTGTATTTGTCATTTAACAGATAAGTTAAATGTAGTTAATTTAAATAAAGTTAACTACAGAATGTTTTGTGAAAAGTGATCATGTCCAACGTGTCTTCGGACCTTTTCAGGCTCTGTCCGGAGAAATTAGTCCTTTCCTCTGCAGCGGTAGCCACCAGGCCCAGCGGGACTGTCAGCCCAGCGCCCTCAACTGTTTCGTGGAGGCCATGTCGCAGTGTGTGCCTCCCATTCCCATCCGCCCTTGCGTGCTCAAGTACCTGGGAAAGACGCACAACCTCTGGCTTCGTTCCACCTTAATGCTGGAGCAACAGGCTTTTGAAAAGGGTCTGAGTCTGCACAGTAAACCCAAACAGAACACAGAGTTTTACGAGCAGGAGAGCATCACACCTCCTCAGCAGGTATTTTATTATTATAAATATAGATCTTTCTGTAACAGTTTTAATAACCTGATAATACGAACCCCGAGATAATATGATCAGACCAGACAATGACAGGTTGTGTTTGTTTTACCAGGCATTCACTGATGTCTATGCTTCTCCTCAGGAGATTTTGGACTCCCTGGCAGAGCTTTACTCCCTGCTCCAGGAGGAGGACATGTGGGCAGGTCTGTGGCAGAAGAGGTGCAAATTCCCCGAGACGGCCACTGCCATCGCCTACGAGCAGCACGGCTTCTTCGAGCAGGTGGGAGAAAATTGAAGTGTAAAACTGATTTACAGATGTGTCACTCAAAGACCTGCAGATAAATGCCTTTCGATGGTCAGTGGTCTTTTTTTTTTTTTTTACAAAAATGTGCGGCTGCCCAGACGCAGAGCTGGATTTACAGCACTGTTTGTGTGCAGTCGTATTAATGCAGGTGACTTCCCTTCCGGGTGATCAGACTGAGTTAATAATCCCGATTTGCCTGAAGACGCTTGCACCTAAATAAAATCAAACCATTCTTCTGTGTGTGTGTGTGTGTGTGCGTGCAGGCTCAGGAAAGCTATGAGAAAGCTATGGAGAAGGCAAGAAAAGAGCACGAGAGGGGCAACATCTCCTCCGCCGTCTTCCCGGAGTATCAACTATGGGAGGATCACTGGATACGGTAAGATTGAGGAAGAAAAAACCTTAATTTCCTAATAACAGCATTTACATTCATTACAGTGAATTAAAACATTAAACATCCCACAGTTGAACAAAGAAAGTGATATTTTATGTTTTGACTCTGTAGGCAACGTGCCCCTCCCATCTCGGTCCTCTTTTATAGAGCTGTAACATAATTTTGTTTGTATATAAATACTGTTACAGGGAAAATATGTCTCTGCCACCACAGATATACTTCCACCGTAATATATCTGAATTAAATTGACTCCTAATAACGGGAGCAGCTGTAGTTATGATGACCACCCTGCCTGGCTGCAAATGATGCTTAATGTCTGCAGTATTTCACAATATTCACCAGACCCGGCCTGTTTTACTCCACTGTTTGATTTAGCTTCTTAGTTTCCAACCAGCAGGGAACAGAAAACAGAATATAATACTGTCTCGTACGCAAAATGGACCGTTTAAAAAAAAATATATATAATTAAAAAAACAACAATGTGCTATATCTTACAGATTTAACTGACACTTGTCACATGTTTTGTTTATGTGCAGCTGTTCCAAGGAGCTCAATCAGTGGGAGCCTCTGACGGAGTACGGCCAGTCCAAAGGACACACCAACCCTTACCTGGTGCTTGAATGTGCCTGGAGAGTGTCCAACTGGGCCGCCATGAAGGAGGCTCTAGAACAGGTAAGAGCAGCCCTGTCAGTCAGCATGTTGAGCTTTTAACATTTCTTCCAGTTCAACACAGTCCTCCTAACTTTATGTCTAAAAAAGTAAGTCTAAAAAATAAAAAAGAACATGACCAACGTTAATTGACCTCAACACCTTCATCTAGAACTTTTGCTCAGTAGTTGTGTTGTGTTAGTTGCGTCTACTTGTACAGTTCTCAGTGTCGTGTCCTCGTGTCATCTACTTCTCCACACCCCCTGGGCTAAAATGAGGGAGCGTGGCTATAAAGCTGGGCAAATGTACCTCAGCTGTTTCGCGGGCAAATTTATTGTCTTCACTGTAGCACAGTGTGTGTGTGTGTGGAAGCGGAGAAAAGAACAGCAGCAGGCATAGAGGAAATACCCGGAGAAGAGTCTTTCAAGGAGACCAAGTGAGCTGCTCTGTCCTGAGTTGACACCCTATCAAACAGCAGCACCTCCACTGTGTCCACTCCTGCAGACTCTCCTGCGGCAGGAAGACCTTCTGCAAAGACGGAACATGTACAAATTTCCGTTGCAATTTGTAATTGTTGTAATTAAATATTGTCCCGAGACGTGTCAAGGTGAACTGACAGCAGAGAGCTGGATCTCAAGACTTTTAGGTGTTGATTTTAGTTCTAAAATTAATTTTCCATTAGGAACATCTTCTTTTAGGGGAGTTCATATTCACAGTAAAGATTATTGTGTTTTATCCTATTTTTTTTTTTCTTCCTCTCCTCCCCTACCTTTCAGTTCCCCCCTCCCTTGTTCCTGATCTAACGGCTAATATTTACGGCAGCTGCAGGTGTGAATAATTGCACCAGCATCTGCTACAGAGTGATTTGTTACACAGCTGAGAAAGAAGCGCAGTGTTTTCAGTTACCTGCCCACCTAGAGCTCTCAAAGCTAGAAGACAAAGTCCAAATGTCCCCGCTTTCAATTAAAGCTGGCTCTTGATAAGGGCAGCTCTGTCTTGGGGGGGGGTATTCATCAAGTGTCACCCCAGATAGTTGGGCTTTGACTGATTGGGGTAATTTTCAGTTTGAACACAAACACACCTCGGCTGCTGCTCACTATAGTCTTAAGCTCGGTGACTTGTAAACAAATAAACAGCCCCATGTGACCTAGCGCCCCCCGGCTGTTGTTTTTGTGTTAATGTAGTTTAGTGTTTTAATCAATAAGCAAGACCTTTTCTCTCCTCCACCTCAGCAGTGTCAGACGTGTCAGGTTGATGAGTCATTAGTTGAAAAGTCACAACCAGCCATTGATCTGATGTTGTTTGTTGTTGTTTTTTTTCACTGATGCTAATCAAACCACCATCAAAGTAATTAAATTAGTATTTATTTTCAAGTGTGAGTTGACTGTTATTCTCCAAACCTGCAGGTGGAGATGAGCTGCCCCAAAGAGATGGCCTGGAAGGTACACATGCACCGGGGCTACCTGGCCATTTGCCACCCGGAGGAGCAGCAGTTGAACTTCATCGAGCGCTTGGTGGAACTGGCTTCCAGCCTGGCTATCAGAGAGTGGAGGAGGCTGCCTCACATCGTCTCCCACGTGCACACGCCGCTGCTTCAGGTCAGTGAAGCAGCAACCCTAACCCCAGAGGCTCCATCAATTCAGTGATTCTTCACTGGCATCTTCAGAATTTCAGATTCTCAGACATATGTTTCCTACGCATGAGATCTCAGAGAAATAAATCAAAATGAGTTGAGTATTCAGAGCCGGATTGTGGAGTTGGTCTAAAAACGGCATCTTTATTGTTTGTTATTGAGGTCAACGGATTAATGGCACTAAAAAAAACTACTGAGGTTTCATAAAGAAATAAAAGGCGCTGTGTGATGGAGTAAAACTTTGTTTGGGACACAAACCATGAATCTGTATGAGGAGGGTTAGGGTTGAAATAAAAGGGAAGTGAACAAAACAAGACGAGAGAGTGAGAGAGAAGAGAAGAAGTTAGTTTAGAGAGGCTATAATTACCTTCCTGCCATCAGATAGCGTTTGATTAAATACCTGCAGCAGAATTACATTTACATGATGAATGGGGGGGGCAGTGAATGAAGAGTTAGAAATGGACCATCAGCTGATATTAACAGATAATTGTGAAAAATATTGCATTGCTTAATTTATTTGGTTTTGGGGAGATTTGACCTCGGAGTCTTCAGCACTGCTTCCCATTCACTGCCTTTATCTTAACAAAACGTGTGTGTAAAAGTGGGTAACGCCAATCCTTCTGTGTGTGTGTGTGTGTGTGTGTGCGCTTACATGTGTGTATTTTCGCCTGGTCCCTGTTCGCAAGTGTGCAAAGCAATTAATTTACCGTAGGGGAATGAAAACAAGCTATTTATTCCTCTACGTGGCCAAGAAACCTGTAGTAAATCTCCATTCCTGACACTATCTTACACTTTTACCACTCCGTGCCTCAGAGAACGAGAAAGCCTCAATTCTGCAAATACATTAGGCTTGAAATACCATTTGAATCAAGTTATCATCACATCTCGGCCCTTGGCGCTGACTGACGATCAATGGATTATCGGCCATGCCATCGAATATAAGGGGCCGGCGTTAATATTGATGGATGAGTTGTTATAATGCAATGATTGATTGTATGTTCATGTTGAGGCTCTGGGCCAATCAATGGTGCCTCGCTTCGCAGAATGAGAGAGAAGCACTCACTTATCATTTTCACATTTTCCCATCTCTTGTCATTTCTTTTATTTTGGCTGCAGAAAAAATGTTGTTGCCACTTTAGTTAGTTAAAATGATTTTTCTCTCTCTCTCTCTCTGCAAAGTTATTTTGAGTGAAATTGTTTTATTTATTTTGTTTAGGCAGAGATTGCTTTGCAACCGATGGAAATAATTTTTATAATAAGTTCAACAGTGACAATGACCAATCACAGGGATTGTTGTGGAAGGAGCTTGAAGATAGATACATTTCATGCCACTAAAATATGTATATAATATTTCAAAATAAATGCCCCTTAATTTAAATTATTCCCTTGAAGCTGTGAGATATTCTTGTGTTCATCATCCTTCTGCCATGCAGCATAAAAGTTTCAAAATTGGGTCGGGGGACTGTCAGGGGACCGCGGTCAAGAAGATCTTTGTGACTGTATAAAAGTTTCAACGCCACATATTATTAATACTGTCCCCTGCAGGCGGCACAGCAGATCATCGAGCTGCAGGAAGCAGCTCAAATTAATGCCGGCCTTCAGCCCGCCAACCTGGGCCGCAACAACAGCCTCCATGACATGAAGACAGTGGTGAAAACCTGGAGGAACAGACTGCCTATTGTCTCTGATGACCTGTCGCACTGGAGCAGCATCTTCATGTGGCGCCAGCATCACTACCAAGGTGTGACACACGCCTCCAGTGCCATGGCTGGGGTTGGAAATGAGTGTATTCCTCTTTATATAAATCATGTATAAAAGTGTACCGAGGTCGGTCCGCCGCAGACTTTCTCCTCGTCTTTTAGTTTAATGTTAGTCCCATAAAGGAAACTTAAAAGGGCAAGATGTACAGAACCACCTCCGGCTCTCTGTACATTCCAACTGTCAGCTCGATAAAGCACTCCATCTCACTGCAGGCCACCACACATACACACACACACACACACACTCACACACACGTACACCAGGGCACACTTACCTTGCTCGGTGCTCGTCTCTCTCCCGTGGCGACTTTGAAACCATTCTGAGAGGCAGCCACTGCAAAATGTGATGTCTCATGCAACTTGAACTCCTGCTCACTCGGTGTGAGGAGCTGAAATAGTAATAATACCAGCGCTGCCTCTGCAGCACCGTGCCAATAAAGCTGCACCTTATTTATACATGGCCGCGCTCCAAAAGCCTCAGTGCTACACTGAAATGAAACATTCTTGATGAAATTTCATCACCACGGCCCATTTACTGTTCACAACATTCGTGGCCCCTCCCTCTCGCAGACCCTCACCGCTCCCTGTTTTTGCAATGTGACAGCGGAGCTTTTCAGAGTGTGCACTCTGCTCCAGGCTCTCCTACTCCTTTTCCACCTCCTCTTTGTCTTCCTCCTCCTGTGTTCCATACATCTTTAACAGGGAGACTGAATACAGACACAACAGTGCGACTAATGACTTTGCTACGTCTCTCTTTGCAGCCATAGTGACGGCGTACGAAACAAACACACAACATGATCCTAACAACAATAACGCAATGTTGGGAGTTCACGCCTCGGCCTCTGCCATCATCCAGTATGGAAAGATCGGACGCAAGCAGGTGATGTGACACATTTTTTAAAACTTCGGATTTCTTTTGTGTCCTTTGTGTTTTCTAACTAATCCTGCTCTTCAGGGTCTGGTGAACGTGGCTCTGGACATTCTCAGTCGTATCCATACCATCCCCACCGTTCCCATCGTGGACTGCTTCCAGAAGATCAGGCAACAGGTCAAATGTTACCTGCAACTGGCTGGTGTCATGGGCAAAAATGAATGCATGCAGGTACTGGTCTCTCAGGCATTTTATCTTAACATTACATTAGTGGAGCTTTGATTAATAAAACATTTTGAAACCTTTTAGATAGATGATTAAGTTCTTAGTTTAAGCCAAGAAACACTGTAACAGGATGTCAAAGAGATGTATTGTCAAACAAATAACAAAATAATTGTGTTAGAACTTATTGACTCTACTGGCGTGAAACTTTTCAGAAAAAAAACAAAGCATTAAGTCAGAGCTCATCATATCCCTGCAGTATACGCATGCCCGACGTCTTTGACTTCCTGCAGTAAAAGCATGTGACCAAACCCCACCACCTAATGAGTGTTTTTGTCGTTCCCTAAATTGCTTTAGGTTTTTAATTGCCGATACATAACTTTTTTTTTTTTTATCGCCGCTTGTAAGTCCAACGAAAATCCTATCGGCAGAGTTGCTCATTAGAAACAGCACAAAATCAATTTGCTTGTACAGTCTCAAATTATGTCCAATCAAAACACACAAAAAAAAAGAGGCAGAGAAACACATTGCCCAGGATGCAACACCTGCAACCTCCCACTGCACAGCTGGGAGATATTCCGGGGCCTAGTAATGGATATTCCAATTTCAACAAAGTCTGTCTTTTTACTGAAGGGCAGCGCATTTGATGCATTTAATGTGATTTAGGCTCCGGAGCCGACGGCTGTTGGCAGCAGCTGCCGGTGTAGTTAGCGGTGCCTCACAGAGGGAACAGGGGTAAGAGCAAGAATTGTTTTGGGGTGGCTGTAGGTGACAGGCTATAGCAGGCAGGCTTATAAGAGAGTGTAACTCAGGAGATGGCTCTTAAGCCCACAGAGCGCTCTGATTAATAGAAGCAGTCCAGCACAGCACAAGTCATTAAAAGTGCCAGCAGACACTCCTCTTCCCTTCCCTCCCTCACCTTTATCTCATATCCTCCGGTGCTCTCCGTCTCTCTCTGCTGCTGCACATCATTCGTCACCGCAGTACATAAGAGACACCTAATCAGAGCCGTAGCTCCCCCCCCCGCCCCCCAACACATCTTTTCTTCTCCTTCCTAATGAACACCGAGCGCTTTTGTTTGTTTTCTCACCTGTGATTATGGTCCAAACAATGCCGCGGTATCTAACCGTGGTTCCTTTTCTCCTGCCGCTGCCGCCAAAGTTTCTTTTTTTGAACTTTTTGGTTGATATCAAAGCTCGCCCTCTCTCTCTTTCTGCAGGGTCTGGAGGTGATAGAGTCCACCAACCTGAAGTACTTCACCAAGGAGATGACGGCCGAGTTTTACGCTCTCAAGGGCATGTTTCTGGCCCAGATCAACAAGTACGTATGCCGATTAGATAAAAAACAGATTTAGGGGTGTAAAAAAAAAAATCACATTAATGAATGTTTCTCATTTGCTCATGTGTCATAGTAGAATGAGGTAAAACCCCATGATGTAGCTTTAATGCGAATGCGATGTCATGAGCACATAGCTGTGCTGTTAATGTGTTTTTAGCTGCAGGGGTTGCCTGTGGAGCAAACGGCTGCTCTTTCCATTCCTTCTATTGACCCACACCCCCCACCACTCCTCTATATCCACACTCCTGCCCCTCCTCCTTTCAGCCCATCATCTTTGACATGACACAGCATCGTAAAAGGTGAAAAACAAATTGAGGAAAGCTTATTAAATGTATATGCAGCTCAATAATTAACTCCGGGCAATTTGCAGGAATCTATGGGATCAGCAGAACTTGCCTCCACCTCAGCAGGGTTTATTGCAATCATTAACTTCGCCTTTTACACCGGGGGCAGAATTAACAGCAGGACAGGGGTTGAGTCTACGTGTGTGTGCAGCCATGTATGCCAAGGATTTTGGGATCATTCAATTAAATGGGTGTCAGAGATTGGGTATCCTGTGCGCCTGTTGAGTTTCAGAGACCAAACTGTACCAGTGTGTGAAGTAAAGCGAGTAAAGACGACCCATTATGTCTTATGGTATTCATAAGTTTATACTCTAGACTCCCATAGCAATCAAGCTCCCGTTTCTTAATCACATGCCTTTTGTAATATCACATTTCAGCTAATAGGCTTAGGAGACATTTGGGTATAAGTGAGGGGGAGAGTGTATTTGGATTCACTCCTAAAAATGGCATTCAGTCAAGCTGTTTTTTTTTTTTCTTCCTTCCTATCGACAGACCCGTCTCCTCGTTTAAACTGTGAGATGGTGCATCTGACGGCGCCCTCTTGCATCTTATTTATTAATCGAACTCCGAAAGGTGTGACAACATTATTCACACATGGTGCCAAGGACTGGTTAGGAACCGGCAGCCGTGGTGAAAACAGCTGATGGTTCAGAATATATTTCTCTGTCAGCATAACGGCTGCACTCCCGACTCGGGGCTCCTGCCAGATTTCACCTCTCCATTCGTTTTCCTTGCTACTTAACTGTATCTAAATCAAACACTTTGGAGTGTGACTGCGGGCTGCAGTTACAGGATAAAAATGTCATTTTTTTTTTTCTGTCTTTATCACAACTGCAGGTTTCTCTCAGTGGCGACACTGACCTTCAGCACGCTGATAAATGCAGTCTCTGTGCTTTAGCTCCCGCTGTGATACGTCTCCGTGACTTAGGATTAAATGCGTAGATGTTGAGCTCCTGTGTCACCTTGTATTAAATGGACTGATGTGCCCAGTATGATAGGTTTGGATCGACTCGTCTTATATTGTATCCAAACAGGTTGTCACGACTGACTTTTCTGTGTTAAAATGTTCAGGTATACATTTGCACTCCAATGTTAATGTTGTTGCACCTCAACGTGTTAGACTTTTTTTTTCTGTCCTCCTTCACCATCAGTTTCTTGCCCCTGACATTTTAGCCCTGAGGTTCACCCTCCTCTTCCTCTTGGTTCCAGGTCAGAGGAAGCCAACAAGGCCTTTTCGGCAGCGGTGCAGATGCATGATGTCCTGGTGAAGGCCTGGGCCATGTGGGGTGACTATCTGGAGAACATCTTTGTCAAGGACCGACAACTCCACTTGGGCGTGTCTGCTATCACCTGCTACCTCCACGCCTGCCGCCACCAAAATGAGAGCAAGTCTCGCAAATACCTGGCGAAGGTGAGTAGGGAACCCTGAGGCTGATGTATCGTTGTTTAATTGCGATGTCCTGGTTCTCCAGGACGACATTGTTCCACTGTTGTGTGAAAACACCATATCAGCAAACTCGTAAACTGCTGGTAAAACTAGCAGTCTCCATCAGGCGCCTTTCCAAATAGGTTCACAGTTAATTCCCTGCCTCCCCGACCCGATCCGGCCCATAAATTAGTGGTACTGATGAGAAGACAGACACCCCCACCACGTGCCCCCACTCCTCTTTCACACTGTCACGACTCCAGGCCTGAAGTGGTAATTTGATCGATTGCGTTCCTGGAGTTTACAGTGTAGACTGGTTCCCACGGCTGATCAATGCTTCACTGGAGGCCACGCGCTAGCGCTATGAGACAGAGGCGAGAGCCGTAGCCGTGTGGATGCTAACATTTGGAGTCCTGCAAACTGGGGCTAAGGGCTGTGAGTCTTTGCTAACAAGCAACCCACCGTCTCACAAACAGCAATTCATTCACTACACCTCTCCAGAGGTTAGTGTGGAGAGGATGGTTATATGTTCTTATAATGGTAGAAGCTGCTGAATCCAGGTCAGGTGGTGCTCATTAGTAAAAAAAAAAAAAAAAAAAAAATCTTTCCTACACCATCGCTAATGGACTGAAGGAGCTGAGAGATTGTGAAAACTCCACCGACCAGCCTGCTGTTCTCTGTTTTCAAAGAGCCACTGGAGAGTGAGATTAGCGCCACCGTGTCCGGCCATATAAATAATAAATATAGTGCAGTGTTAACCATCAGGCTTTACTATCATTAGCTGGTATAATAATGCACCCCCCCGGCCCCCGACCCCCACCCGCGTCACATTCCAATTAAATGCTCTCCCTTTCTCCTGGTGGTGTCTCTCCCGTGTTGTGCTGCCAAGCTGTGTTTGGCACTGCTTAGTCCTGATGGATGAAGTGAGATGACCAGTGATTATCAGTAATTATACACAGTCTGTATACCCACGCTGGCTGGCTCAGAGACCCAGGGGGGGGTCGAGTGGGGTTAATGTCTTCATCAGCATGTGGACGTACACGGAAGTAAATCAGGGGAGGAGAGATCACCTCCAACCAGTGCTGGGATGCAGTCTCTCTCTTCTAAGACCTGCCCCCCTGCCCCCACCCGTAGAACCAAATAAACAGCTGTGTTCTGAGAAACGAAGACGATCTCGCAGCTAAAAACCTCGCTTCTGTGTGTTTGTAATTACATGAATAAATTGTATTATTTTACATGATATTTACATAATATTTGTTCTTGATATCTAGATTTTTTCCCCCTTATTTGTGTTAACTTTTTTATTTTTTAATTTCCCTGTAGGTTTTGTGGCTCCTCAGTTTTGATGACAAGAACACTCTGGCTGACGCCGTGGACAAGTACTGCATCGGAGTGCCACCAATCCAGTGGCTGGCCTGGATACCGCAGCTCCTGACCTGTCTGGTCGGATCCGAGGGAAAACCTCTGCTTAACCTCATCAGCCAGGTAAAGACTTTAAAAAAAAAAATATATGGAACAGCAGCAACCTTCCCAAATCATTTCTTTTTCTTTTTCGTCTTCTGTGAACCAGCCGCCCAGTGTTTTGGTTTTTTCCGCTCCCACCATCAATCATTCAGATTATTTTATTTTTGCATCGGCTCTGCCTACAGCACAGCATTCTTCATCCGTCCATCCCTCTACTCTGGATAAATGTACTGCATACACAGAAAAGTGATCTTTGCCCTGATGGTTTTCTTTTCTATATTTACCAAATTAGCCGTTCAGCCTCAATCCCTGTATATTTTACAAGAGAATTGTACGGACTTCACCCAATGCCCCCTTGAATTGGTTTTTAAATGATTTGCCTAAGAAATGATTATAAAGTTAATATCAAATGCATCCGCACTGCGGGAACAGGGCTGGTAATTAAAGCGAGGACTAATTTGCTTAATGGAGTATTATTTCCGCACAATTTGAAAAGGGTGGGGGTCTTCAAAGAGTAGTCTGCTATAACAAACAACCACCCTCTCAGCAGAGAAGGAGTGCTGTGTGGGAGATATGAGGGAACAGATGGAGGAGAGAGAGGGAGGGATTTGAAATATGAGAGCAAGAGTGAAATCATGAAAAGACGGAGTAAGTGTGTGTGATGGAGCTGTGATTACTTTGGCTAATCTCGCCTTTTTAAGACGCCATAAAGTGGAAAGAGGTAACTGTTGAAATACTATGAAGTCAGGAGCCAAACTCAATATATATAGAGACAAATTAACTATAAATGTGCATGTTTTCCATTCTCTCCAGATAATAAATATTGTTTTTTCATATGGAAACATCTGGAACAGCCAAAGCTTAATGTTATTAACACATGAGAAACTACATTAATGGGATTTGTTTCCTATTTGTATTTTAGTTTATTTTACATTTTTAATGTAAATCTTTCATCACAGAACAAAATGTATGTGATATTACAAAAAGCATGCGTTATTAATATAACAAATTCTGACAGTAAATGAGGTCCACACACTGTTGGGCCAACTCTAGTACACATTTGATTTTATCTCACGGGCCATGTAGAATTACACTACGAACCAGATTTGGCCCCCGGGCCTGAGTTTGAGTACTGTGCTTTACACCGATGAAATAACGTCATAATGGTTTAACATTGAAGTAAATATAATAAATATTTTTGTAAAACATTAGGTATCAAAGCGGTTTTGAAAATAATCCAGTTTTATAGATTTTTTTTTTTTTTTTTGCCCACATCTTCAAGAATTCTCACATTATTCTCTTTTTTTATGCATCAGTACAGACAGATAGAGGTTGGGTGGATAAACCTGCAGACTCTTACTCTCCCTGCTTCACCTCTTCACCCAGTGATAACAGTAAAAAGGCGTAGCGCTCTTTTCCTGAACCCATCACATGTTGAGGGAGAGGACCACATTTTAATGCACAGCAGACTTTATATCTGCGTCTGAATAATTTAGTGTTTCTCTGTGGCGGCGGGATGTTTAAAAAACGTCCACTGAAATATTGATGAAGGTGAAGAGAAGATCGCCTGGGGGCTGGTGGAGAAGATGAATCAGAAGTTTAAGAGGAATCTCCGCAGCCTTTCGTACACGCACTCTTCCACCTGTCCTCCGTCCACGGAGCTCTCCTCTTTGCGTGGCAATCTGGTTTCCCCCTCTTCCTCCGCCGATCCCACTCTTCCTCTCTCTAATGCGTCTGCTGCCACTTCAGGCTGCGTCTTCCTGTAACTCACGACTCAACTGCTTCCTCCCTAAACACTTACTGGATTTCTCACAGGGACATAAAACTGAAAAATATGAGACAATCAGCGAAGGAAGGTTCTAGGTGATTGCAGGATCCCGTAAGGCCATGCACACGTGGAGGTATTGAACGCGTACAGTATTTCAACAACATCAAACCACTGACGACTGGAGTCGATAATAATTAATTATTCAGTTACAGTCGCACTTCTGCACTGAGGACAAACGACTGTTTGATGAAATTGTTCTGGTTCGATCCCAGAAACTTTTGATCAGAGTGTCAGGAAAAATGGGCCACAAAAAAATGACTGGTCAAGATTAAGAGTCTGTTCCTTGTTGGTCCCACCTTAAAATGTTACCTATATTGGCTTTATTAAAAGTCTAAATGTTTTATCGGCTACATTACTTGTCTTAACCCCAAACATTTCCTCTGTCTCCATTTGGTCCACAATCTTCCACTAAAGCAGTTTCTCGTTCCTGGGTTGATCGTCCTATAATTAAAACCTTTGGGAAGAACTCAGATGTTCAATGACTTACAAAAATTTGGCTAAAGACCGCTCAGCACAACCTTAGCGGTCATTATAGACTGGACAGTCTGGATTCAGCACTTAACCTCTTCCGTGGTCGCAATAAATGTGTTATTTTCCACCATCTTCTGGCGGCTTTCCTGTTTCCCCCTTTATTGACTGTTGGCAGTGTGTTCAGACATTGTTCAGACTTGGCTAAAAATACCAAACCTTTTTTGACTGACAGCGACGGATGAGTGGGTTTCATGTATTATATGTTGGAAAAAATCAATTTACCCGTCTTCAGATTTTAGTCACCTTTCATTGGGACTTTGATTGCTGTTCTTCCCCAGGATGTTGTTCTGATACTCAGGCCAAGGTCCTGATTTGACTAGAGAGGTTACCAAATCCATGCTGAAGTGGGATGGATGTGTGAAGAAGCTCCGTCCTCTTTCTGTCTCCATTTGTCTCCTATATTCCTCACCTCCAGCTTCCTGCCCTGAGCTCAGTGTTGTCGTCGAGATGTGGGGGTATCCCTTTCCTGCCCCACAGAGTGCAGTGGGTCAGAGAAGGGATCGGGTAGCCACGTAATTACATCCTAGGAGATTTTGCTCCAAGATCTGAGCACAGCCTGCGGTCTCCTGTCAATATCCAGTGGGTCCAAAACCAGGCTGGAAGATCTCTTTCACTTCGAATTTCTGTCACAGTTCCTCTTACATCCCGGCTATTGTGCTTTTAGGTGTAATTTCCACCCGATTTAGTCATATTTTACACCATCAAAGCAGGATATACAGTATCACTGTGCCTCCGCAGGGTCATTAAGTGACCGCCGGAGCGTCAGGATGGGGGGCGTGAACTCATTTACTGGGCATCACTCAAAGACAAATGCTCTTTGTACTGCTATAATGTAAGCTTGGAGGCACCTTTTGATGGATGGGTAACTGCTCCTGCAGCCAGTGGTTTTGACCTTCACTCTTGACAAGGTCATTTTCTCTGGAATTGCTGGGTTTTCAGGTAGAAGGGACTAAGAGATGGATAAATATCCAGAGTGTAGCATTTAGAGAGAAAGTCAAATATATGTTTTTACAGATGTTGCAGAAATAATTGTCCAGTTTTTAAGTCCAAAAATAAACAAATTTTAATTTTATTGTAGATTTTTCTTTGTTTCTTTGAAATCTCCAATGTCCTGATTTTTAGGCCTTTTTTTAAATTTCAAAATACACACCCACATTCTTTAGGTGTTTAACCTGAATGTCCTGTGTCCAAAAGAACTCTCTTCCCTCTTCTACTCACTCCCTCGTCAGTGACTTTTCCTCAAAGTCTCGAGGGCAGTTTCATCATCAGTCACATTCACTTTTAATTCAGCCGTGATGTGTCTTAACTCCTGTGTCTTGGAGCTTCAAAAGCTCCCTCTGTTGTAGCAGAGGTCTTGGCCCTGTATCAGTATGATCTCCGACACACACATACACACACATCTTTTCTTTCCCGCTCCATCCATTTCTTCTCCACCTCAGTCTGCCTGCTGTCTCTCTCTTTTGCGGTCCTGAGGCGGAGTCTTTGAAATGTAATCTCTGACCCTTTTATCTGCTAGGTGGGACGAGTGTACCCTCAGGCTGTCTACTTCCCCATCCGCACCCTTTACCTGACGCTGAAGATTGAGCAGAGGGAGCGCTATAAGAGTGGTGAGTAAACAGATGATGTGTGTTTACTATATTTCACCCTTTTTACAGTATTATTTTCCTATTTTTCTCTTTTCTTCTCCTACTTCTTTCTCATGTTTTCTGATGTCGATCATCACCCATTCATCCATTCTGTCCACAGATGCATCTGGACAACAGCAGCCCAGTTCAGTGGGAGCCCAGGCCCATTCTGGGGCCTCTGATCCTGGACCTATAAGGGCCACGGCCCCGATGTGGCGCTGCAGCAGGATCATGCACATGCAGAGGGAGCTCCACCCCACACTGCTGTCCTCCCTGGAGGGCATCGTGGACCAGATGGTGTGGTTCAGGGAAAACTGGCACGAAGAGGTAAGAAGAACGATGTGTGTGTCTGTGTGTGTGTGTGTGGGTGTGATTGTTATTAACAGATCAATGAATGTGTTAACTGTGCAGGATGTGAGAGCTGTCGTACATCTGTGTATATACTGTTAAATGTGTGGAAGCCGTGGTGTATGCACGTCCTTGTGTGTATGTCCCACCACCTGCTCCACCATATGACCATCGTTTCTCTGTGCTGGTCAGAGACATGTCTGAAAACACTTTAATCTGGGATTAAAAAAATTAGTGTGATTGACAGGTGCTGGATCGGATCTTGTTAGATTAGATTAGATTAGATTAAGAACGATTTTTGGCCAACACCCTTTTTTAACATGTATCAGTGAACCTGACACAGCCAGGGGGTCACATTACAAAAGTCTAAAATCATCTGTTACCTTGAGAGCATAGATAAATCTCATTGCTGCCAGTAAAACTCCATGCAGCAATACTCAGTTTTTTTTTTGGGTGTTTTTGAAGCAGATAATCCAATAGTTTCTTCCAGGCCCCTTAACTTCATCACAGTGTTGTTTCTTTAATCTCCTAAGTGATGGTGCATGTCGGCCTAAATCATGCATTGAGACCAAAATTTAGTTTTTTTTTTCCCCCCTCTAATAAATTTTTGCAAACCTCAGAAAATAGTTTCCTCCATGCTTGGAAGCCTCCACACATGCTACCTTGGCTCTGGGTGGAGGTGGAGGTGGAGGTGGCGGAGGGAAACAGGCATCTGGAGATCTGAGTGATGGATGGGTGCAGTGAGCGTGTAGGATGGGACGAGGGATTTAGGGCTGGAAGTTTGTTGATGTCTGCGTGTTGGCGTGATTATCTGTGATGGCTGGTGACATACAGCAGCAGCTGCGGGGCGTCTGCGCTCCGTTCCACAGGGTGAGCAGGGTCACAGTCGTCTCACAGTCGTCTCACAGCGCATCACCTCAGCACTGAAGGCCCTGTGTGTATGAAGTCACGCCACTGCTTCAGGAACCCGGCACCGATTGTGTTGGTTTTCCCTCCTTTGTTCAGCCTCACTGTTCAGGAATAGCGTTGTTGTTCAGCCTTTATTCCATCAGTGGAGATGCTGCGTCTTCTTAGAACTGCTGGAGTGTGTGTGTGTGTGTGTGTGTGTACAAGCATGCGTCAGCATAGTGAAGCAGGTGGCAGCGCTGTTGTTACATGTAACACTGGTACTGTACGGCCACCATTCAGACCTTAATCACTCTCAGGGGAAACACTTGTGAAGGCAGCACAAGACCTGGGTCTGGGATTTTCTTCCTGCACGTCTGCAGTTCTTTCTATTTTTGTGTGTGTGTCTGTGTGTGTCTGTGTGTGTCTGTGTGTGTGTGTGTGTGTGTGTGTGTGTGTGTGTGTGTGTGTGTGTTCTATAAAATCATACCAAATTCAACTGATTAAAATCAAAAACTGGGACAGTTTGCCTGACAAATGAATATTTATTAAAAAAAATACTATATATCACTATCTGTAGCTTTTCCAGTTTCTTTTTAAAGCATTTTTTTTCCACTGGCACAAAGCAAAAAAAAAAACTCAAATATTTGTTTAACATAGTGCATACACTGCTGATACTAGACCAGGGGTGGGCAAACTAAGGCCCGGGGGCCACATGCGGCCCTTAGAGCCTTTTAATGC
>JAFBJS010054607.1:144491-160323 GCA_016785265.1 Paraplagusia blochii | reverse complement strand
GTGTGTGTCTGTGTGTGTCTGTGTGTGTCTGTGTGTGTGTGTGTGTGTGTGTGTGTGTGTGTGTGTGTTCTATAAAATCATACCAAATTCAATTGATTAAAATCAAAAACTGGGACAAAGTTGCCTGACAAATGAATATTTATAAAAAAAAATACTATATATCACTATCTGTAGCTTTTCCAGTTTCTTTTTAAAGCATTTTTTTCCACTGGCACAAAGCAAAAAAAAAACTCAAATATTTGTTTAACATAGTGCATACACTGCTGATACTAGACCAGGGGTGGGCAAACTAAGGCCCGGGGGCCACATGCGGCCCTTAGAGCCTTTTAATGCGGCCCGCCATCCCTGTCCAAATTAAATCATTTATTTTTATTATAATTAAACTTCCGACTTTTCCCTACAATGCCTGCGTTTCCCCAGTAGATGACATTATAAAGGCTATTAGAAATGTAGTATTTTGGGTTTGATACATGACTTTTACTTGCCATTTATCTTACTTAGCTTACATGGACGCTCCATCTCTCTGCTCTTGACTCGGCCCCGTGTCCAATTTTAGGAGATATTGTGGCCCGCAGGTCAAAAAGTTGTACTAGACTTTTCACCTACAGCATTTAGTGTTTAAAAAGCATCATCTGATCAGGGAGGTTTGTGGCAGGTTTTCTTAAATGTCTAATACTGTAACCCTGATACGATCTGTGACAAACACAAATGTCTGGTGGTCTCCAGGTCCTCAGGCAGCTCCAGCAGGGTCTGGCCAAGTGCTACTCAGTGGCCTTTGAAAAGAGCGGAGCGGTGTCGGACGCCAAGATCACGCCACACACCCTCAACTTTGTCAAGAAGCTGGTCAGCACCTTCGGAGTAGGTCTGGAGAACGTCTCCAACGTCTCCACCATGTTCTCCAGCGCTGCCTCTGAGTCCCTGGCTCGACGAGCTCAGGCCACGGCACAGGACCCGGTGTTCCAGAAGATGAAGGGACAGTTCACCACAGGTCAGTTCTCCACCCTTCATTTCTTTTAGCTCTTTTAGGCGGTGCTCAATTGTTATCTTCTTTATTAGTTGTTCTTCCTCAACACTCTACCCCAAAACAGTCAGAAGCTGATGGTGTTGTTGAATGATTAGATGAAGGAATGAGTCATTTAAAGAATGAATGGAGGTCAGTAGAGGCACGTGGTCCCTGGGTCAGAGGGTGGAGACGCCTAAACTGCAGCACAGATTAACACCTCCAGAAACTGTGAGCCTTAAGTGAGTTACTTCCCCTTTCTTCTCAGCTCTAGTTTGATGTGTGAGCCTATAAAGCACACCGTGCGTCTCCTCTGTAATGCAACATAATGAAATAACTTCATTTCTTGGCAGCATTTTCACATCAGAGTGAAATAGATTCTCACGGCAGCTTTTATAGACTCACACTTCACCAGGGGCTGAGTGGGAGCAATTTTCACCACATTGGCATCACGTTTCCGCTGCCACTTTGCACATGACATGTAAATTTAGTTTAACTTCAAGCTGCCGTTATTGTGCAGCGGGGCCACAAGGAATTGGCTGCTCTTTGTTGCGGGTTGTTCCGCCTGTAGTTCCCTCATTGTCAGAGAACCTGTGCGCACAGGCTGCTGACTGTAGCAGAAGGGAACAGAAGCTCACAAAGGGACTGCAGACGCCGTGTAAATACAATTGTCTGCTTTTTCTTAAGCCACTGGAGAGCAGATGTGAAATGACTTAATTCCTCTTTGTTGCTACTTAATGGTGTGAGGAAATGTACAGTTATATTACAGTGGTAGCACTGGGGACAGGTTTCAGTGTGGCAACAAAAAAATCCACCGTAAAACTGAACTTGAATTTAACAAAATGAAATAAATCTCAGCGAACAAATATTTTTTACACCTCTCCATAAAAGGCAACTGCAACATATCAAGAAAAGCTTTGGACTTCAATTGAAATTGTAAATTAAAGAAACATTTAAATTTTGTTTTTCTGCTAGTAGGATGTTGAGGAAATACCCACACATTGTTGGTAGGGCTGGGTTAAAAAAATCGATTAATCGATTTTAATCGATTTTTTTTTTGTTAATAGGACGATATCGATTCCTAAATCCAAAAATCGATCTTTTTTTTCCTTCTCTTCCAAACAACTTTACGTGAGCTCATGCACCACAGGTGATTACTTTTTTACGTGGTTAAGTGTGAGTTAACACACTTGCACGTAAAACAAATGTAAAAACAACATGGCACTAAATTTAAAATCTAAAACTAGAGTCTGCCTTGTAATTTTGGGTCAAGTCATGTTAAATAAAAAATGCATGATGGATTAATATGACTGCCTTGAGTAAATTTGTGATGGAAATAAATGTAAAAAAATACATTTTTTATTAGCAAATGGATTAAGTTTCAATTTTAGCTTTGATTCTTCTGAGAATAACATTGGTACCAAACTATAACTGATATGACAAAAACTGAATCCAAAAGCGAAGCGAATCGTGAATTGAATCGAATCGAATCGATTTAGAAAATTTGAATCAATACCCAGCCCTAATTGTTGGTAGTACTACTACTATAAACTACCCAGGTAGTATTTTACTCCAGAGAACAGGTTTTTTTCCTCCATCATTCTTCACTCCTTGGCTTTTTGGCTGCCGCGTGCGCTGCTTTTTGCACGTTATATAAGTGAGTTTAAACACAGTTCACTGGAGCGTGCTGTAACACAGAACGGGCGTCCTAAATAGACCTCTGTACTGACGGAACATGCATGTTCACTCAATCACTCCTCCTAGTAAAAAAAATTAAAAAAAAACCTGAGGGCGGCTCTATCCTTTTTTTTTTTTTTTTATCGCACTTCCTCACAGCCTCCCCTCTTCCCTCTGCTGCCGTCTCCTCTTTAGAGTCTCCTCTTTTACCCTTCAGTGATCCTGTGAGTGGCCAATAGAGCTAATGCGTTTGGCCCTGGGATAGTGAAGGGCAGAGAGAGTGAGACGCAGTGAATTAACTGCAGCTCGAAGGAGAGGAAAAAATTATGAGGAAACAGCCAGCACTAAAAAAAAATCACATAAACTCTAATATCTAATTTTTTAAAGTGCACTTAAATGGTTATTTGTTCAAATTTGAGTTCAATAAGATGGAACAAACTGGAGGAACAACTTATTTAAGTGTTATTTAATTAACACCTTTTTAATAACTTGAGTAAAATTAAAGAAGTTATGTTAATTTGTGATTTTTGACTTTCTATTTTTTAAAATATAGACAGAAACAAAAATGTAATTTAAACTCTGAAGCTTCTCTAAACCTGACACTCCCCAGCCCTGTAGGTGGCAGTAAATCACCTCAAGTTGATTTGATTCGTCTCAGGCAGTGATGGAAACATCACATGCACCAATCGGATCAACAACACAAACAAGACTGAAGGAGACAAACAGCTCGGTGCTGATGAGTCTCAGCAGATGCTGCAGCACCAGCTGTGTTCAGGCAGCCGTGCGTCACCGGGGCTCCCGTCTCGACGAGGGCCCTCCTCACCCACCGCAGCTACCCAGCTGCCCCCAGCTGCGACATGGCATATTGGGCAGACAGAGAGTGAAAAACCACACAGGCCCTTCGGAGCGGAACAGAGAGGCTTTACGGGGCAGCCGAGCTCTCACTTCCTCGCACCACGTCAGTGGCTCAATCGCTTGCATGGGCTTTGTGGGCCGTAAAATATGGGTTTATGTTTGCACATATAACATTTGGCAGCAGGGAGGCATTCATATCCAATTACACTGAATGCTATTTGCATGACTTACTGTTTTAGCAGCGGGGTCTGCTCCACTGGATTTTGTCAGAGAATGTTATTCTGTACAAATGGACATGGTTTTAAATTCAGTGCTTAAATGGTTTTTGTCACAGTAAAATGCCAGTCAGTTGTAGCAAATGACAGTTGCTATGGTAAAAAGCTTTAGTTAGAAATGTTTTCATTTTTAACCTTTACAAAAAAACAGACAAGCTAACCTTGTTAGCTTGTATTTATGTATATTTTATTTTTTTTAAGCGGGTAAAAACACTTTTTTTGTTGCTGTTACTATATCCAACCCCTGCAGCAATACTTTAGACAGAGAGTTACTTCCTCGGAGGTTGACAGCTCACCAGCCAGTGAGTCCAAACCAGTAATTGGGTGCTGCAGTCTCTGCTGCGGTGTGTCAGGTCAGCCAGGTGGGTCAGAGGTCCTGCCCTGGTTCTCGCACAGGTTAAAGTCACTTGGCTTCTTCTGCACCTCACACCTTCACTTTGCCTCCCGCTCCCCTGCTGACAGACCTGAGGTCGAAAGGCTGAGTTTAGGGCAACTGAAAATAACTCTGCAGGCAAGCGGAACCTTTGTCTCTCTGTGGTTTAGTTTTAGTACCAAAGCCAATACAGTATAAACTTTTTTATATATTGGCTTTTTTATATATTTATTTGTTCTTTTGATTGATATTTATTTTTACTTCACCATTGTTCACGTACTATAATTATCCCACCTTACAGTCAGGTGTTTTTTCCTATCCTAAAGCCTTTTCTTTGACAATGTTGAGGTTCCATGTAAGCAGAAGGATGTGTTAGAGTAAAGAAGTAATAGTTATTCTCATTTTATCTCTTGTCCACCTCGATGGACCTTTTACCCGTCCTAATTACTTATCATTAATTGAAGTTATTCCTATGGAATAAAAATAATTCTTTGATTGGTGACCTTCTTTAATAAAGTTTTACCAATGGCTTCCCACACCAGCCATTGGTTAAACTTTTTAAGAGGGCAGTGGTCTAGTGGTGAAGGAAGCGGACTTGGGTCTGCAAGGTCCCCGGTTCGAATCCCACTACCGGCAAGTTACCACTGACCATGGAATTGGTGATGGGTTAAATGCAGATAAATGCGAATTTCAAATGACAAAAAAAGAAATTTCTAATTTCTGCAGATTTTCCTAAGTGTTAAAAGGCTTAATGTCAGATGTGTGTGTGTTGATATCACTTAATTGTGCCTTGGTTCCGTGGGAACTACATCACACCTCACTTCTCCTCCTCCATTTGTTGGCATTAAACACTTTCATGGGGCCGAATTGTTGTCGAGTTGCAATTTCTCAGGACTGTTTCAATTTTACCCCGGCTATTGAGGCAGGTGAATTGCAGGCGGAGGGAGAGCAGAATGAGAGTCGCACGGAAAAAAAGAACATTGGCTGCTCCTTAAAGGGCTTATTTAAAGTATTAGGAGGTTTCACTCGTTGTAGAGATTGAACGGGCCTGAAATGGCACGGGCCGACTGTTTCATGGATTCATTATTACCAGGCACTACCACGGGGGCTGCTGAAACAGGAGTGTGTGTGTGTGTGTGTGTGTCCTAGGGGCTTTAGACTGAAATGTGAAAAGCTGTCGGCCCCGCCTCCCCTCCTTCCTCTTCAGTTGGTGTCGCCGCTGTTCTGTGTATTATAAGTTGTGACTCGACTCAGAATTGTAATACATTAAACTTTCATCTTTATAACTCTGATCAGCTCGCTTTCTCTAAATTGCAGCTCTGCCTTTTAGACCCAGAAATGATTCAATACTGTCTGAATCCCATCATGCATCACTTATAATTTTCTATTTAAGAAACATTTTAGATACAGTTGATTTTCTTTGCTCTTTAGTCAATATTTCACATTGTGATTGACTTCTTCCCTCCTTTCTCCAACCAGACTTTGACTTCAGTGTCCCAGGCTCCATGAAGCTTCATAATCTCATCTCCAAGCTGAAAAAGTGGATCAAGATCCTGGAGGCTAAGACCAAGCAGTTGCCCAAATTCTTCCTCATTGAAGAGAAATGCCGCTTCCTCAGCAACTTCTCAGCCCAGACTGCCGAGGTGGAGATCCCCGGGGAGTTCCTCATGCCTAAACCTACGCACTACTACATCAAGATTGCAAGGTACGTAGCATTTCCAGATGAGAGAACCACGGGATCAAAAGTCAGAAAAATAGAAAAAAAAAGTGTAGGCTGCAAGTGCAGGATTGATATTAATTCAGGTTCTTGAAGTTTTCAGATACAAATCTGGTCTGTGAGCCTCTCAGTAGCATGAACACCACCATCACTTCACTCCTGTCTCTCGTGCTCCCCCTCCAGGTTCATGCCCCGAGTGGAAATCGTCCAGAAACACAACACGGCAGCACGCCGTCTCTACATCCGTGGCCACAACGGCAAAATCTACCCCTACCTGGTGATGAATGACGCTTGTCTGACCGAGTCACGCCGGGAGGAGAGGGTCCTGCAGCTGCTGCGCCTCCTCAACCCCTGTCTGGAGAAGAGGAAGGAGACCACCAAGAGACACCTCTTCTTCACTGGTAGGAATATAGAATAGGACGTGATAGTATTGGTTCTCAGAGGTGGCGGTAAATTGTAGTGTTGCTTTTAAAATGGAGATTTCCGTAATTATAGTGTTTAAGTTCTGTCATAGAAGGGTAGCAGGATCATTTTTTCATCTCCACGCCATTTTTACCCTCTTTCCCCCAGTTTATTTTTTGCACAGTAACCCGTTTACAAGATTTTCCGTCTTTATTTATTCTTCTCCGCTCTGTCTCCTCCACTCAGTCATCACAGACAATTTCAATTCACTTTTCAAGCACTGTTTCCTCTCTATAGTCACCCTCCCCCTGCAGTGGCTCTCCTCCACCCAGATGTTCGCCTGCGCTCCATTTATGCACTTGATTGGTTTGTTTAAAGGGAAATGTGGACGGGGACTTTCGGTGGTCCCTTTCAGCCAATTTCCTGCCGAAGTAGAATGGCTGCTGTGGATTTGATTTGTTGCATATGTAAATGTTTAGACCTATTCTGACAGGACAAACCTTGTGTAGCCCGTTTACCTCCTTTAACCTGGTGTTAGTGTGGAGCGACGCCTCTGACTCTCCCAACTCTGAGGTATTTTAGTCCGTGGTTTAGACAGCAGTTAAACTATTTCTCCATCCACTGAAGCCATCTGTTTACTGTTTATTGAGGCTGTCTTTGTCTTACCCTCTTCCTCTTCCTGTCACCACCCTCATCATTTGGCTGCCATGTTGTTTGCCACTGCTTTTCCCTCTCACTCTGGCCTCACCTCACCCTGTTTTCTCCTCCTCCTTCTTCCAGTGCCCAGGGTGGTTGCTGTGTCTCCCCAGATGCGCCTGGTGGAGGACAACCCTTCGTCCCTATCGCTGGTAGAAATCTACAAACAGCGTTGTGCCAAGAAGGGCATCGAACACGACAACCCCATCTCCAGATACTACGACCGTTTGGCCACAGTCCAGGCCAGAGGCACACAAGCCAGTCACCAGGTACGGACCTCCAGTCCATGAACACGAGGGATGTGTACTGTACAAACTAGAGATGCACGTACAAGATATAAAATACGATACGGCACAACAAATGCAATAAATATACTAATATTTCTGTTAATTACGATAAGTGCACACTCATCCACATCAGTGACAACAAGATGGAGCGTTTGGTTTGAACTTTGTCCTGTTAATAACAAAAAACTCCTGTTAAATTAGCTGTAAACGAACAAAAAAAAAAAAAAAAAAAAATGAATGTTTGATTTCTCCTGATGTCCTCCAGGTGCTGCGTGACATCCTTAAGGAGGTGCAGGGGAACATGGTGCCCCGCAGCATGCTAAAGGAGTGGGCACTGCACACTTTCCCCAATGCCACCGACTACTGGACCTTCAGGAAGATGTTCACCATCCAGTTGGCGCTCATAGGTCTGGCTGAGTTCATGCTGCACCTCAACAGGCTCAACCCAGAAATGCTGCAGATCGCACAGGTGAGAGAGACCGTAAACACAGAAGACTCAGAAACCTGTATCAGAGCTGCCTTGTCAAGGGCAAGTGGGGATCAGTTTGATGTGGGCTATTTTAGGAGATATACCCTCCTGTAGATGCATTAAGAGATCACTATTACCCCTGAGTGTGTGTGTGTGTGAATTACCATCCTCCCCAGTGACTTTCAGACTGAGCCTATCAGTCAGCCGCTGGCTGTCAGAGCCAAGGATGTTTTGACAGCACGTTATATTCTCTTCCTCTGCTGCGCGGCTATCAAAGACGTTTCAATTTGAAGAGACCACGTCGACGCGTGTGCATCTGAGAGCGCGGCGCTCTCTCTCTCTCTCATCCCTGCCTCTCAATCCTCACACATCCGTCCACAGCTTCCTGTCCGTGGACAGCTCTCTTAAAGTCATTATTAAAGATGATTGTGTCGGTCGGTAAACCCGTCCTCTCTGATCCTAATCTGCCTCTGCTGACAGGCCTTCCTCTGGGCAGCTAAAAGCAAGCATTAAGCCCCCGCTCTCGGGCCTGTTCCACTCCGCAGATCCCCTTAGACAGTGGGAGATTATGGTGTGGAGACTGGTGCACACACAGTACGGAGGGAGGATGTCTCACCCTGACAAACACAGTTGATTTCTGTAAGCTTAAGAAATCCTTGAAAATTCTTGAGATTTTTAAGCTGAAGATATTATGACAGATGTTAAAGTGCTACAAAAGAAAAACACACATCCAGAGTTCATGACAACTTCAAATAAATATTTGCTGAAATTTTATCCTATGCAAAGCAACACAATAAACGGGTAAATATAATGTTTCTTTATATTATTTTATTGACACTCCTCCTGAGGCGACATGATTCCTGAACGCTAAATCTTTAGCGTTAATTTATTTTAATGCCTTTTCCCAGGACAGACACTGAACCGTCGTCAAACTCTTTTCATAAATGAAGTCATCATTGGCGACTGATCTGCTCTCTTTACATTCTCAACGTTCACGGCAGCATCGCAGCCTCCTGAGGCTGAGAGCAGCTCGCGGCACCGCTGCTGGAGTCTGGAGGAGAGGGAAAAATGATAGAAGAGAAAGGGAGAAAGAGATGAAGAGGAGGAGGAGGAGGAGGAGGAGGGAGGGAAGACAGGGCTGGAATGAAATGCACAGCCATAAAGCTGTCTGAGCCACTCACCTTTTCATATGAGAGAGCTTATCTTCTCTGGGATGGCTGCTGCCTGTGTCCTCCTCCTCCACCACCTCCTCCACCTCCGCGTGCCCCTTCTCCACCTTTTGCTCCACTCAGGCACATAAATGCTGAAAGCTGAAAACTGCCCACTGTGTGTATGTGTGTATTAAAGTCAGCAAAGAGAGGAGTGGGAGTGGATGAGGATTATAGATGTTCAGCTGCTGATAGTTTGAGGTGTGTGTGTGTGTGTGTGTTTGTCTGCCGCTCAGCTGATCAATAACAGCAGACGTCTCAGCTGAGACGCAGTTGGACATGTAACTGGGCTTCACTGAGGAGCAGAGGAATATTTACTGCGGTCTTTTCTTTTCTGGATCCCTGTCTGATTGGGCTCCACGTGTGTTTTTTGTTGCAAACTCTAGTTGTGTTAAATGCTGGCACCGACTGAAGATGCTGAGATTCCATCTGGCTAAAAACAGGGTCCATAATCTCGGAAGATTTTATGTTTACTCCTCAAATTTAAATAATTTTGAAGCACACTTTAAGGTCCTAGATCAGACATTGTCGTAGGTCATGACCTGGTGTCAATGTTTGTTTTTTTTTTTTCTCCCCTAACAGGACACTGGGAAACTGAATGTCTCGTACTTCCGCTTCGATATTAACGATGCCACAGGCGACCTGGACGCCAATCGCCCCGTTCCGTTCCGCCTGACTCCGAACATCTCAGAGTTCCTGACAACCATCGGTGTGTCTGGGCCTCTCACCGCCTCCATGATCGCCGTGGCTCGCTGCTTCGCCCAACCCAACTTCAAGGTGAGACGTGAAGACAAAAAAAAAAAAAAAAAAAAACAACCTGTTAAATCTTGACTATAAGACAAGGAATATGCTGCTGTTGAAAACCCACATATGGTTTTCAACACTGTCTGTATTGATTTGTTTTTACACCGAGTCAAAGTTGGGTTGGAAAGACAGAAGCAGATTTTAAGTTTAGTTCCAACCAGACACATAAAAATAAAATACACTCTGACTCCCTGTCACAGAAACTGATTCAACTCCTTCTCTCTGAGTTGTTTTGCTCTTAAACCTGTTGAACTTGAGTTTAAAATGAGGGGGAAGTCTAAGGAAAACAGAGCAGCTGTGTGAGTGTGTTTAAGGGTATAAGAAAAAGTTAAATTTTCACACAAATACAACAGACACACAGTTAAATATAGTAAAGATTCAACCACATAAATGACCCTAGAGATCTAGAACCGTAAGAACATTCTGTAAGAGCTGAACTCAATATTTGTGTCCTTCAGGTGGACGGAATCCTGAAAGCCGTCCTTCGAGATGAGATCATTGCCTGGCACAAGAAGACCCAGGAAGACACGTCCATGCCGCTGTCCCCTGCTGGTCAGCCTGAGAACATGGACTCCCAGCAGCTGGTCTCCCTGGTCCAGAAGGCCGTCACTGCCATCATGACCCGCCTCCACAACCTGGCCCAGTTCGAAGGAGGAGAAAGTAAAGTCAACACGCTGGTGGCTGCAGCCAACAGTCTAGACAACCTGTGTCGTATGGACCCTGCCTGGCACCCGTGGCTCTGAGGGACCAGGAGAGGAGTAGCTGTGAGAGACAGGGAAATGTTTTGTTTTGTTTTTTTTTTACTGGACATTTTTGACTCTAGTTGAAACTTGTTATTATTTTTGCCAGGACAGTGTCTCTGTATGCCAGTGTCCCTTTATAGAATGACAAGAGACAATGGAGGAAATCTAGGCATCACGAGTCAAAGTCCCATTTTTATGAAAAGTTTGTTCTTTCTTGAGCGCCACCTGGTGATATTTCACATGAAAACAGACTTCTTAAAACAAAGTTGTTTTTTTTTATTTAAACACTGATACATTTGTGTCCTCTCTTGTCTGTCTTTTCAGAATAATATCTGCCTGAGATGTGCTTTAATTATTTTTTTACCCCCTCTGATTATATGTTTTGTTTTTCATGATGAACTGCAACTATGGTCATATGAACGTTAACGACTGCGCTGTAAATAAGCATTTTGTTTGGAATAAAATGCTCTTTTTATAAAAGACACTCGTCCTTGTAATGTTATTTATCTGTTTGAATACACGCAGTTAAACACGATGAGGCGATAAACAAATTAATCCATGAATGAGTTCTAAGCTTCCACTGTGTTGATAATTATCACATAGCGAAACGCTCGATATGTATTTTGGCTATTTTTAACGAAGATAATTTAGTTAAAAGTTAATCTTATATGGACAGGATCACGGCAAACATTGTATCCGTACAATCAAGGATCAGAAAAAGTCTAAATATATGATAAAGTGGTCATTTGTTTTAAATGTATGTAATGAATCATCATATAACGTTTATTTTGTGGACCCTGAAGGCATCTGTTTTCACGTGACATGTTTCAACCAATTGTTCCGTTTCTAAATATGAGGAACGACTAATGTTTACGTTCGGACCTCAGTATGATGATTATGATTGGCTAAGTGGTCCTCTGTGCCCGCCCCAGAGACATGGGGAGAAAAGAATAAAAAACATCCTCGGGGAGAAGGAAGAGGCGGGCCTAAGAAGCGGCGGGAAAAGTAAGTGTCGCCCAAAAATTAATATCATATCATATCATATCATATCATACTTATAATGATATATCATACTACTCTTATAATACCGTAGTTTTAGACTTCTGAATCGACTACGACTAACCTGAGCACACACGGATATTTGACGCTTTAGCCGGCGTATGAAGAACCGTTAGCGCAGGGCACAGAGCCCCGCTATATGAGGCAACATTTACCTCGTTTTTGCCGCCGCCTCATCCCGAAACCCAACAAAATGTATAATTATTCAATAATTATGTCGACGTATTGTTCAAATAAAGTAAAATATCGCTTTTTTCCGGAAATAGTATGTCGAGTTGATGGACTGTTATGTTGACATTTGGTCAGAGCGCCCTCCAATGGACGTGAGAAGCAACTATAGGCAGGTACAGGTGTACAAAATGGTCTTAAAAATTGATAAGAACTTGAATATTTACCTAGGATGCGATAGAATTGTAAATATTATATATGGTGTGTATTCACAATCACACACATCATATATTTATCTGGGTACTTACGTGGTATGTATATATGTAGTTTATATGTAAATGTAGTTACCTGAAGTATACAGTATGTTATGATGTCCTTGTGTTACATCTATGTTTTCACTTTTAAAACTGTATTAATATTGATAAGTAAAAGTTAAATTACACAAGCTTGAACTGTTTTTATTATTGCAGTGTTTGTTCCCACACATTTATTCATCTCCTCGTCTTCCTCCTCCTGGTCCTGTGTCACCAGACCTGGACGTAGGGACATTTCACAGCAGCAATTTCAGATCCTTTATCTCCCGGAGCTTCAATAACCTTGTGGTCTTTCTCCGTCTGCTGGTTACAGCGTCTCCCGTGGAGGTGGGTCATGTGACTGTCGATGCTCAGGCCTATGCGTCTACTCCCCTGGAGCTTGATTAATGCCCGGCAGCCCACCTCCAAGTGGGCCGACCCAGCTTGACTTATAAGCCTTGTCAGAAGCTGGGCCTGGGCCCATAAACAAAGGTTATATCTCTGTTGGCCTGAGTGAAGCCCAGTGTCTACACAGTTTCTGCCCCTCTGTGCTGTTTACACATCATCGCTGCTGCTTGTCTCAGCTGCAGCAGCACAGAAAGAAACAAACTTCCTAAGTTAAGGTTTGTTTTTTTCTGGGTAATGCCTTTAGCTGTGATCCTTGGTCAGGTCTTCATATATATTGTTTTTACTTCTTCTTCTTCTTCTAAGTGATGTTTCTGTGTTATTGACGCGTTTATTTCAAAGTTTGGAGACATTTCTCTGCATTTTTAGTTTAATTCACAAGTCTTCTTCTCCTTTTGGCTTATCCCGTTTTCAGGGGTTGCCACAGCGAGTCAACAATTTCCATCTCACCCTGTCCTCCGCATCCTTAACTCCAACTCCAACCATCTCCATGTCCTCCCTCACTGCATCCATCAATCTCCTCTTCGTCTCTTACCTGGTTGCTCCATGTCTAGCATTCTTCTCCCAATATAACCACTGTCCCTTTTCTGAACATGTCCAAACCATCTTAATCTGGCTTCTCTATCTTTTTCTCCAAACTGTTGTCCCCCTGATTACCTCGTTCCTGATCCTGTCCATCCTTGTCTCTACTTAAGAGAATCTCCGCATCCTTAACTCCTCCACCTCCAGCTTCGCCTCTTGTTCCTAGAGTCCGTTTTATTCACAAGTATTTTTAAAAATGCACATTCAGGTGAGATCATCTGATTGACAGCTTACTTTGTCACTGAAAATTCCTTCTGTGAGCTGAAGGAAAAAAGATCCATCTCTTATAAATGGTATACGATGTAAAGACAGGAAAGTGAAAGCCACTTGACAAACTCTCTAATCCACTTCTTTTCTCCTCATCTCCATTCATCATTCAGGATCAGGAGACAACAGCACGTCGTCTTCTCCTTCTTCACGGCCTGAATCCAATTACACATCAGAGCGAAGGAGGCCGAGCGTCGCAGCAGGAGGAGAGGAGTCTTTGTGTCTTCATGTAAACAAGTGGCATTAATCAAATAATGACTATGTGTGGAAGAGTGTGTGTGTGTGAGAGAGTGTGACTGTGCACTACTCCTCATTGAAGGAGCTCCATTAGGAGATTTAATGGCGTCTCCACTCAGAGGAGCTGAGCTCATTAGTTCTCCGTCTGAAATCTGCTGTTATGATTTTAATTGCACACACAGAGAAAAGTTCAGGAATAGAAGAAAAGTCACTTTTTTACGTCGCAACTGGTAAAAAATTTGATGGAGCGCATCCGCAACAACAAACTTGATAATTCACATTTGGATGTGGTCTTTATGAACGGACTGATGTGACAATCAATTCACCTTGAAATCTGATTCAGGACCAGGACCATTGTCATGTGATTTAGTGTTGCATTTACTAAGAAACAGCTTAAAGTAAGTCTCCCACAGGGAACTAAAGAAATCCAAAACATTAGTCCAAAATGTGTTTAAGGGATTTAACAGACTAAAACTGTGTTTCCTCAACCTTTTTTGCGCCACAGACCGGTTAAATGTCGGCCGTTAAGTTGTGGCAGACAAATACCCCTTGATAAAATGTAATTTCTGGTGGTCTGAAATATTTTCCTACCTATAAAATCTTCCTACCCAAATTAACTGTGCATGGGCACAACAAGGATTTCTCACAGCCTATAACTTTCTCCTACCAGACCAGTATAAAAAGTTAGAATCTTGTATCAATGACTCTGCGTCATTTTGAGTTTATTGTTGTTGTCTTCACTGAGAAAATATTTCCTAATCAAATATAGTTGCATTATTGATGATGGAATCCTAGCCATTCTATTGGTCAGTTCTTTTGTTGATATGGGTATGGATCAAGTGGAAGTAGAAGGAAACATTATTTCTCTGCGGCCTGGCAACAATTCACCCACGGACCAGTACTGGTCCCTGGCCCAGTGGTTGGGGACCACTGTACTAGAGGATTTACTTCCTAAAATCCTTGTCTTTTAAATATAAATATGCAGTATAATCACTAATAATGGATATAGAAGTGATAAGCCACTTTATTAAAAATTATTCTTACAGTATATACTATTTAAAGTACTGTATATAAAGATACATATATAACGTTCTATAAGATATGATATTGAATATATTAATTGTCTTAATACTACATTACTGGGATATTTAGGTATCTCCTAAATACAGTACATACTGTGGTTCCAACTGTATTTTTTGTTGAAATTGCAGTAGTGTTGAATTAGAGGTGATTCATCAGAGAACACCAGGACTGTTCTGAGAGTCTGAATGTTCCGAACACATCCGATGTTTTGAGTTTGTGGTAAAAAAGAATATTTTCAGACAAGAAACTTAAAATCTGTTCCTGTCTGGAGAAAACCCCCTCCCCCGTTCTTCCTCACCCTGCTGCTCATCACTCCGCTGCACTCCAGGAGTCATTTGGTGATGAAGTGTTGTAATGTACTTTTGGCCAAACCAATTTCCTCCTCCAAATGTGCCTTATCTGCTCCTCCCCAACGCTGATATTCACCACTCACCCACCCGTCTCTCCCTCCTTCCTCCACCTGCCGCTGCCACCAGGCCTGAAGTCACATTTTAATATGTGCGGCCTTAGACGGCAGATGTTGGTGTGTGTGGAGGATATTTTCAAATATGCGGCTGCTTTTATTGAAAACACAGTTTGACTCCTCCCCCCTGCTGCTCCTATCTCCTCAGATGTCTCCAGCTCTGACCTGGAGACAGAACAACTTCTTCTTCAGAAAAGAGTTGGAGCCAGGAAGTGGGGCTGTGGTTGGAGTGGAAGTTGGCATCAGGAGATGATGGGATTGTGTCTGTGTGAAGGCCACTGGCTGACAGGACACACTTGGTGCAGATGATGATGAGTGTGTTGGACCTCAACCAGGGAGAGAAGGTTCTCCAACAGCTGCCTGGGTCTGGTCCATATGTTGGTCCAGCAGCTTTGTGTCCCAGTCAAACGTTTGCAATCAAATTGAAAAATTCCGACAGGTAATTAGGTTTTTTTCTGGAAATGAATTTGACCAACGCTCTGGTCCAACTGCTGCAGAATGTGGTGACATTTTAGAGTCTGAGCAACTGTGGATCAGCTGGATCCTGATGGAATAAAATGTGGTTCAGAAACTTTATTTCCCCAGTGAGAGAAGTTCAAACATCAGCTCTCATTTCTACTATATATATCAGGTAGAAGACAGGAGACGGAGCTGGAGGTGGAGGAGTTAAAGATGTTGAGGTTCTCTTTAGGAGAGACAAGGATGGACAGGATCAGGAATGAGGTAATTAGAGGGACAACACAGACAGGAAGGTTTGGAGAAAAAGCTA
>JAFBJS010054607.1:130161-143955 GCA_016785265.1 Paraplagusia blochii | reverse complement strand
GATGCAGTGAGGGAGGACATGGAGGTAGTTGGAGTCAGAGTAGAAGATACAGAGGACAGGGGGAGATGGAAATTGTTGACTCGCTGTGGCAACACCTGAAAAAAGGACAAGACATAATTTGTAACCGCTCCTCCACCTTGTAGTCACCGTAGTCTTGTTCTGGGCTGATCTCTGCTGTATTTCTGTATGTTAATATTTCTCACTCTTTCCCACAGACACCGGTCCAGAACGTGACACGTCTTCTCTGTGTGAACAGCAGATGAGCAGCTGCTCCTGCTGCCAGTGTGAACTGATTGTGTCACAAGAACGGCGCCACCAGTCCAACGTGTCAGGAACAGCAGCTATTCTGGGAGAAGACACATTTTGAGATCATTTTAGTTTCAGAGAAGGAGCCTGCACTTGATGGAGATGGAGGAGGAACTGCAAGAATCTTCTTCTCCACCACCTCCACTTTCACCTGATCAGGGCTAAAATGTCTGAAGGGTCTGACACCACAGCAGAGGTCAGCTATTGATTCTCCTCTCTGCTCCACCTGCTCTGCCCCAGCGAAGAGCTTGTCAACCTCCTGTAGTAAACAAGTGCACTCCTCCTCCTCCTCCTCCACCCATCACAACATCCTCACCCCTCGGCTCTCTCCCCTCTTCCTCTGCGGCCGATCGCGTGATTTAATTTGTTTGGTAATATCAGGATTGGCATGTTCAGCCCAGCTTCCCTCCAAAGTGAAATTGGACAAGGGCATTGGAGCCTCACCATGTTACAGCGCCTCACCTTGACAGCTGCTTGAGTGGGCAGCCGATTGCTGTGCAGGAGGTGGAGGAGGAGCAGGGATGAAGGATGTACCTGGGCGGAAAGGCAGACACCAGTTCACTTCTCTTCTTCTCCTCCCAGAGGGAGATTTTTCTGTCAGTGACCAGGAAGGTGTTTACAGAGGAATCACAGCAGCAGGTGGTGCCGAGGTGGAAACTGAGCTTCACCACAACAGAAACCAGTAAATATCAACCATAGGCAGAAGACGTTCTTCTTGTAAAATGTCATTTTTGAACTTTATTCATACATTACATACAGTTTTTCCCCAAAATCTGGCAAAATCCACTCCACCGGAACGTACGTGCCAGACAGCGGTGCCATCATTCCTGAGTGTGTCAGTCTGCCACGGCCTATGCCGTTCTCCATAAGTCACATGGTCCTGATGGACAGTGATGAAGAGCCTGGAACTCTGCCAGACGCTGAGGGTTCCGCTGACTCTGCTGCTTCCAAAGCGCCTGGATCGGCCGAGGAGAAGGAATTTAAAGTAATTGGCTCAACACAAAATCGTGCTGGGATTGATCATTAAAAACACACACGCGCGCGCACAGTCTTACCTGTCACGTCAGACAGTGTGTGTGTGTGAAGAGAGTGGGAGCGAGCAGAACGGATCAGGACCTGAGGCCAGATTCATTTCCACCTCCACTGGGCCGAGACCACCTATTTAGCCCATCTGTGAGAGGCCAGGCCACAGGGACGATAACAGATCACAGCCCATCAGCCGTCAGAGCTCACATCTGCAGGACACTGGACCTACACCTCCTCCTACCAAACCTTCAGTGTCAGACACTGGCTGGAGAAACAAGTGGCCAGGAGGATTGACCTGATGTGGTTTTCCTGGATTTAAAATCTGGAGCCTGGCAGTGACGGAATTAAACCCTGAACTTTCTGGTATAAAGACGTTCTATTAACCTCTGGGCTACAGCTGTCTGCTACAAAAATGCTTTACAACCATCAAATCTATTGAGTGTCAATCAAAATGATGAGAGCACCAGGTGAGTGGAAAGACAGGTGTGTCTAAGCCACGCCCACTCTGAGCCCTTACAGCCAATAGAGAGGAGGACCGAACAAAAGGAAGGAAGACCACAGAGAATAGAAGAGGAAACAAAGTCAAATGTTTGGACTATAAGGAGTTTGTTCCTGAGATCAGGTAAAAACCCTGTTCTGAAATTATTTATTCTATTTGCTTTTTGCTTATTTTAACTCTGCTTTTGACCAATGAAGAATAATTTGGGGCAATTGTTCAGCAATTTTTTTTTTGCTCACTCTTCGTTCGGCTGTTTTCCATAAATCAGGCCTTTCTGTTGTGGTGACGCTCGGTTTTAGGCAAACGTAATTCTTACTTTTTGACCAAGTGAACGGCTGTTCTTCAACAATAGTTCATTCACTTCTATTTTCTTTGCTAATCGTTGGCTACAGTGTCAATACAAAGGTCCAAAGTCATGGGTCCAGAACACAGACTATAGGGTTCAAGGGGAGTTGAGCCAGGATTTGGAGTTTAAGTCCTGTGTCCAGTTTACGGCCATTGGGTTCTGGGGGTGAGAACAGAGACTCCGGAGGACATGAGGTCCCCAGCCAAACACACTAGTCCTTAGGAAATAAGGATAAAGGAAAGAAAAGAGAGAGATGGAGATCAGCAAGAGAAGACTCAATGTACAAAAGGTCTCCCAGTGCTGCATATCTAGGACCAGGACCCTAGGTCAAGCCACAGGAGACAGTGTCAGCCCCATGGACTAGAGCTGGCAGGTGGTTCCATAACAGAGGGTCTTGGTAGATGAAGGTCTTGTCTTGCAACTTCATCACCATTTCCAACCTGGGCTTTACATGAACCAGGCTGGATGTCTGGAGTTGTGTTTTTCCAAATTGTAAATCAGGAATGTTTCATCAGGGGATCCACAAGAATGACCAGTGCTTCTCGATTATTTTCTGTTACGTCCCCCCAGCAAGAAGAAAACAATTCGCCCCCACCACTCCACTCTCTGACGCAACTACAAGTAATAGCATTTGTCTATAAAACAGTTCTAGCTACACCTCTGCATACCATCGTATCCTTGTTAACATAAAGAAAGAGATATTGTTCAACTTACAAGGATGTGCAATTACACTTTATTGTAGTACGGCGGGAAAAATAGCATGTTCCCCAGGGTCACATGGCCCCCCCTCAGCTTAGCACGGCGCCCCACTATTTGAGAAGCACTGCATCAGACGGACGTAGTGTTCTTGGGATTTTACTCTGTTTGCAGTTTTATTTATTTTTATATATTTTTTTTTTCCCCCAATCACTTGATCAAGCTGGTTCTCATTGTACACCCACGTAACCTTATGATGCCTTCAGGGATGTGTTGTTCTATCACACACACTCACACAGAGGTTGTTTGGTGAGTGAAGGAATGTAGGAGGAGCTCCATCTCTGCCTGTCTCCCCACCTCATTACCCACACCTGCTCTGGACTGCAGGGGATCCTAATTTAAGTCACTCGTTAGCAACGTCCTAATGTGTTCTGACAGCAACAAGAGCCAGGGATGGAGGGAAGGTGAAAGGGAGGAGGAGGAAGAGGCGGAGGAGGGGACGGAATTGTCCTGACAGAGACAGAAATAAGACAAGAGGAGCAGGGTGTGTGTGTGTGTGTGCAGCGCTCTTTCCTATTTCTTGCTTTAATTTCCATAAAATGAGCATCAGCCTCAATCACGCGGCCCTCAGCTGGTGGTCTTGTCTGCATAAACCATTAGACTGCGTCTCTAATGCACACAAACTAATGAAGACAATATGAGATTTTTCTACATCTGTCCTCAGCAGCACAACAGGAAAAAAAAACCCACTGTTTACCAAATAACTCTTCCTGCCTCCTGTTGACTGTGTGTTTTTGCAGCTGTGAGGCAGAGGAGTAAATATGACTGGAGGTTCTGGAGGTGGATCTTTACACCTTTTACAAACGGGTTCTGAACGAGGTCACTAAAGATTTTCCGGCCCAGAAGAGAATCCCTTTTGTCTCCGAATGGAATCTGAGAGGACGTGTTCTCCATTAACTCTCAAACGCATGTTCACTTGTTTCCTAGAAATCCCATTTGACTGAGACGTCTTACAGGATTTCCAGACGAGGCCAATCACATTCCCACATTAAGGAAGTGGAAGTGGGGAAACGACTCCTCCCCGAGACAATGATGTGATTCTAACGAGGAGGGAAAACCGTGTTTTTAGGTCTTCACAAAGTAGGACGGAGAGAAATCCATTCGTGACAAATGTCTCTCACTCTGTTTCTTGGAGAGAATTAAAACTTTGGTAATAAGCAGAAAATCCTCAGTGTCGAACAGAAGACTGAATAAAAAAAACTTTCTTCTGTTACAAGCAGAAAATGAGGTCACTGACATCACACATCACATGACCGTTGGCTATTTGTCTGCTTCCCCTAAACATCGGGACATTGATATTTCTTCCAGATGTAAGAAACTTTGGACTACGTCACCTGTTGGCAACCTGCATTCCCTTTAACTACTGGCTTTTTTTCTCCTTCACTGCATCCATCAATCTCCTCTTTGTCTCCTACCTGGTAGCTCCATCTCTAGGATCATTCTTCTACCAATGTATCCATTGTCCCTCCTCTGGACATGTCCGAACCATCTCAATCTGTCTTCTCTAGTTTTTTCTCTGATCCTGATCCTGTCTCTAACTCATTGCTACATTTAGGTTGTTTTGTGAAGTTTGCTCCTTGCTGTTTGGTCTTACTTGGTTGTGACCTTCAATGTTGTTTAATTTCATTGGGTAAAAGCTCGTCATGTGATTCTTTCTTGTCTAGACATCTTTTCAGGACATCTTTAGTTATGTATTGGCCCACTAAAGATTTAGCTTGGTAAAGGGGCTGTGGTGGGAGTCAAAGATGCTGAGGTTCTCTTTAGGAGAGACAAGGATGGACAGGATCAGGAATGAGGTGATTAGAGGGACAACACAGACAGGAAGGTTTGGAGAAAAAACTAGAGAAGACAGATTGAGATGGTTTGGACATGTTCAGAGGAGGGACAGTGGATACATTGGTGGAAAAATGATCCTAGAGATGGAGCAACCAGGTAGGAGACAAAGAGGAGATTGATGGATGCAGTGAGGGAGGACATGGAGGTAGTTGGAGTTGGAGTTGAAGATACAGAGGACAGGGGGAGATGGAAATTGTTGACTCGCTGTGGAAACCCCTGGGGAAAAAAAGGGAGAAGCCGGAAAGAGGAAGAAGAAAGAGGCAGTGGTGGTCTAGTGGTTAAGAAACCGCATTTGGGTTCTTGGTTCGAACCCACCAGCTGCCAAGTTACAACTTGATGTGTACTCTCTGGATAACCCGGTTTCTTCTCTTTAAAGGCCAGTTCCAACATTGAATCCAAATTTGCTGTATTTCCACTGCTGTTCAAAAGAATATTTTTGATGGCATCTCTGTCGTAGGACTTTAGTTCACGAATGTCCGTGTGGTCAGGAGATTGGTTTTTGCTGTAGGAGCTGTGAGAGACCAGGGTGGAGGAGAAGGAGGAGGAACTGAAGGATCAACAGGTTCATCACTGTAAATTATGAGGAAACTGTTCCAAGGCACTCATTAGTCCTGAGCTGCTGTATAATTTGGTCTCTGCTTTCTGTCAAAGCGGAGCAGACGGAGGCTAAAGAAGCAGACGACCAGCTGGTGACGGAGCAGCTTCAGGCTGGAGTTAGTCTGAGAACAGAGACCTTCTGTTCCCCCAAGAACAACACGCACACATACGTGCGCGTGAGGAGGAATAATTGGGGAAAAACTCCATTAATTGACAATTTCTCACTTTGATGAACTTCTAATCCATTTGGAAGAAAAAAAAGCTGACCCTGCATCAACTCCTCTTCCTCCTCCTCCTCCTCATCATCATCATCATTATACTTAACATCAGGTTCTGTCACATTCAGCTACAAATGTTAATCTGAGAAACGTAAAAGGAAATCTTTACTGTTGCTGTAGCTACAGTTTATTCAAATAACAGCAAAGCAGTTTCTTTACGTTAATATGTAATTTTACAGTTATTTACAGTTTCTTTACTAGGGCTGGGTATTGATTCAAATTTTCTAAATCGATTCGATTCACAAGGGTTTGATTCGATTCAATTCACAATTCACTTCGGTTCTTGATTCAGTTTTTGTCATATCAATTGTAGTTTGGTACCAACGTTATTCTCAGAAGAATCAAACTAAAATTGAAACTTAATCCATTTGCTAATAAAAAATGTATTTTTTTACATTTTTTCCATCACAAATTTACTCAAGGCAGTCATATTAATCCATCATGTGTTTTTTTATTTAACATGACTTGACCCAAAATTACAAGGTGGACTCTAGTTTTAGATTTTAGTGGCATGTTGTTTTTACATTTGTTTTACGCGCAAGTGTGTTAACTCGCACGTAACCACGTAAATACGTAATCACCTGTGGTGCATGAGTTCATGTAAAGTTGTTGGGAAAAGAAGGAAAAAAAAGATAGATTTTTGGATTTATGAATCGATATCGTCCTATTAACAAAAAAAATCGATGAATCGATTATTTTAACCCAGCCCTATTCTCTACATTTTGTTCAAACTCTAGGCTGGTGACTTTCAGCTAACACCTAGTTCCAGTGTGACTTCTTACTTTAGTTTTTGTTGTGACTCTACTTGAAGTAGAATATAAGATACTGACATTGGGAAGTAGTTAAAATTCTCAAGCAACTTTGGGGCTACTAACAGATTGCCATAGCTTTTAATGCAATTAAACAACAATTTAGAATCTTCCAGTGTCGACAGTGAGAAGAAGGGGCCAAATGTGAGGCTCAGGATTTGTCAAAGACAAAAGAAAAAGTTTATGAGAATAGATGAATAAAAAAAGGTACAAAGTGATTTAAAAATAGCGGAAAGACTTAAAATACACCCCCAAAAAGAAGATTAAACCAGGTCTCCTGAAAAAAAAAAAATCTATAAAATATTTTTATAAATTCAACTTTCACATCAAGGTGGGGGCCGAAAAATATTGTTCCACGCACTGCAAATGTCCCACGGGCCACAGGTCTGAGCCCCCTGTTTAAGATAATCCATAGAAAGTAATGATTTCAGAAAAATTAAATATAATTTTCAATGTGATTACAGAAACCTGGGCGTTGAACTACAAACCTCCATCTGAGGAGATGCCAGTGCTCCACAGCCCTGCAGGATCACTGCAACTCCTCTTCCTCGGTCTGGACCCAGGCAGTAGAGAGAGCTGAGCTGTCAGGTGACTCAAACCAGCAACTTCTCCGCCAACGAGACAGAATTGATGGATTCTCAGGCCTTCGCACCAAGGACGGAAGTGAGTGACAGAACTGATGAAGGTTCTTTTTTCACATTCTACACAGAGACAGACTCTAAATCATCAAGTATTTGATTTTTAGTACTTAACAGTGAAATCCTCTGAGAGATGCAGTACTTAAACTAAGTCAAAATGACAGAGAGCTTCTCATGTTGACACATTTCCTCTATAGTCACAGCTCATGTCCCAAACAAGTTTCTTTAGCCTGAATTTCCCGCACATATACATTGGATAACAGTTAAATTATTATTATTATTTAGTAATATAGTATTTCACAATGGACATCCAGACTATAAAGTATCAAATGTCATATTTTACTCACTTTATTTATTTTCATTAATAAATTAGTGACTACGCATAGTGGTCCATTAAGGAGGGATGAACATTTTAAGTTATCTCTCTTGTAAGTTGTTGAAAAGTAACCAATTACGATGGTTTATTGTTAAATGTATGCCCTGTGTCGCCGTCTAGTGGTCAAGACAAGCACGACCTACACAATTTCACAATCATCATATAAAATGTACTGTAGATAAAACCCAGCGTTAAATCCCTCCAGTGGCCCTAGTACTACTGCTGTAGTGATCGTAGTGGGCCCCGCCCCACTCTTTGAGAACCTTTCACTAACAATGCTTAAACCATTAGCTTTGTTTTTTTTTTTTAGGCTTTAGACAAGGGGTCTCAAACTAGTGGCTCGTGGGCTATTTGCGGCCCCTAGAACGATATTTTGTGGCCCCCACCTTGATGTGAAAGTTAAATTTTTAGTAATATTTTATAGATTTGTTCTCCACATTTTATGGTAAATCCTATAGGAATCTTTTTAGACTGAAAGCAGACGTGGCCCTTCAGTGAAATGATGTGGTGTGGGTGGTGGCCCGCAACTTATTTCAGATTCAGACCCCTGCTTTAGAAGAAACAAGGGCATCTTTGTGAGTTGTGTTACTGCCACCTAGTGGATGAATCTTGATTTCTTAAAAATTGAGGCGTTAATACACAGGGAAATGAGAGAAAAGAAAATAGGAAGTAAAATAAACATTTATTTATTTATTTATTTATTTTCTTTTTTGCCGCCACAGCTGTAACATCTTCATGTTTTAATTCCAAACCACATGTGACCTGGTTCTTCCTCCACATCAGCTGATGGTTCTGTGTCCACAGGCCTTCAGGCAGGGACATGAACCACATTCTGTTCCGTCCTTGACCACAGTATCTGCTCACCTGAGCGTCGGGCTGCGGCGCTGACCTCAGAGCAGCTATTACACTAATTTGTCCTGGGCTCCTGCAGCCACACAGAAGGAGCAGCGGAGGTGTTTCTGGACAAGGCTGCTCCTTCACAGGAGGTTCTGAAATTAGCACAGACAGGAGCTCAGTGACTTCACCGTGACTCCTGCTGGAACAATGACAAATGTACTGAATGAAGGAGATGTGGAGGGGAGCAGAGAGGAGGTGACACTGTTGAAGGGCTGACCAGTAGCCACTGGGCTGATCCTTGACCTGACATTGATCTTATTGTGTCATATCAGCAAGATCTTTATTGTTTTTTCTTCTGATAACACAATGCTTTGTTTTTTGTCCCTAAATTTTCTAAAATCACACATGGGTCCTGAGACATTTAGATCAGTGTTGGTGGATTTTGTCAAAAAATGAAGCATTTGGCCAGTATCAGTGGTGGGCTAACCAACTAGCTAGAGGTTCATGAGGGGACAGAGTGATTTGGGTGATGGTCATGGACACTGAAGCCCCCCCACGCCCTGGTATTAGATAAGTGAAATTTTCGAACTACATACCTTCACATTTACTCTACTGTCTGTCCTTCAAACTGCCTGACTACCCCACTCTGTCTTGGCAAGGATTTTTTTAATAACGTATTTTAATGACCTTAAGATGCACCGTACTAAAAGGCACAGTCTTAGTTTTGTGTGCCATTATTATATTTAACACACACATAAGGCGCACCTGATCATAGGGCGGGAGTTTTAAATACAAACCAACGCCCACCCTTCCCCCTTTAACGTTCTCATGGTGTCCTCTACTATGATGGCCTTACAACTACAACACACATACAGGGTGCGTATTTAAAAATAGAGCGAGAACAAACCAACGCCCACACTTCCCCCTTAAACGTTCTCATGGTGTCCGCCTTACAACAACCCGGGCGCACCGCACATTTTGAAAAAATCCAAGACTTCTATGTTGGGCCTTATTGTCGTGAAAATACGCTGATACATGTTATTTAGAAACGCCTTTCAAACCCCACAAGGACACTATACAAGATATACATGGAAAACATACAACAAAGGGAAAATAAAATAATAGAAGCAAAATGATGTAAACATATGGGAGACAAGAGGATGGACAAGAGCAGACAAGAGGGTCTGGATTTGAAAAAGGGTAGAGAGTCAACATTGCTAATGTCTGGGCGGGGGTTGCATTCCGGAGTTGAGGAGCAGAGCAAACGAAAGCTCTACTCCCTGAGTAGATATGGTACTGAGGAGGGCAGAGAGAACAGTGAGGAGGATGGAGGAGGAGGGACGAAGGGAGCGAGAGGGAGTAGTAACTCCAGGGGAGACTGGACAGATACGGAGGGACGAGAGTGTGGATGGGCTTGAATGTGAGGAGGAGTATTTCAAAATTGATTCTGTAATTGACAGAAAGCCAGGGATAATGTGTTGGAATGAGAGGGTTTGATGATGATGCCAAAAGGGGACCAAAGAGGACAAAGTTACAGAGAGGTGACGAGACTGTGGACAAGAATAGAAGAATTCTTATTTACCTACATGAGTAAACCAAAATGAAACAATGTAATGTACCTTACAGTGGGCTCACCATCTGGAGGAAGGGTCATGAGGGGCTGATGCAGTGGGATTTGGGTGGTGGTTGTGGAGACCACTGCCCTGCGATCTGGAAACAAAGTAGACGGAAATGAATTGAAGGCTAAAAATTGAGTAATGGACATCTCTTATTCTGTCTGTAGTTTTGTACTGAATGTTTGGATCCAGAAGATTCATGAAGATCTGATGTCAGTGAGTTTCCACAAGTGCAGGTCAAAGTCACCAGAACAGTGAGAACAGCCTCGTTATCCACCTTTACTGTTGTTGTTCCTCTGGACGCAGCAGCAAGTTGTCAAATGAATCAAGGTTTAAGGGCCTCAGTTACAACAGAGGAGTCCATTACCTTTGGAGGAGCAGGGAGAGGAGCGACGCCTCCTCTGGACTCAGCTCCTGCTAATTATTAAAACGCTGATGCTGCTGTCGCTCTTCATAAATCACACTTAACAGTCGAGGCACGAGGGCTCGGTGCACGAGACATGTTTGTGTCTTACAGTGTGACCTCCAGAGGGAGTGCAGGAGGAGGAGGAGGAGTGGAGTTGTTTTCACCTCCTGGAAGTGAAGAGTTTAGAGCAGCTGCTCCCTGAGTGTTGACAGAAGTTACTGATGCCTCACCTGAAGTTTGACTCCACCTGTTTCTGACTAACCTTGTTGGATAGATTTATGCTGCAGTTGAATTGTGTTTTTTCTTCCTGTGAATTTTAATGTTTGGAAACTTCTTGGCTTGAATGTGAGTGTGAGTAGCATTGAGTTCTTTTCTAATTCACAAAATAAAAGTCAATCTCTGGGGTTGTCGGTTCACAGCTCTGTACGGCCAGGACACATCAAGGTCAGGAACTGCTTTGGACAGGATCAGGTATGAGGTGATTAGAGGGACAACACAGACAGGAAAGCTAGAGAAGACAGATTGAGATGGTTTGGAAATGTTCAGAGGAGGGACAGTGGATACATGGGTAGAAAAATGATCCTAGAGATGGAGCTACCAGGTAGGAGACAAAGAGGAGATTGATGGATGCAGTGAGGGAGGACATGGAGGAAGTTGGAGTTAGAATAAAAGATACAGAGGACAGGGGGAGATGGAAATGGTTGACTCGCTGCAGCAACCCCAGTTGTTGACGGGTTTCCTCTTCTGTCCCTATGTTCTTACATGTGCAGTTTGGCAGGTTGAGGTTCAAGTTGTATTTTTGTCGACAGGATTTCAAACATATTTGATTTTCACTCCATCTATGGTGAGGTGATAATCGCTGGTCTTGGCTTGAAGAACCAGTGAGACACTGATGAATGTCTCCATTTTCTACACGAGGACATGTGTCTGACATAAATCTAAGGAGTGCTCGTCGGTCCACGACCACTGAAACGCTGTCACCTGAATTAGAATGAAGAAAATGTCCTGGAGCTAATTGTTTCCAACATTTTGGGTCTTGATGGTGCAGAGCAGCGAGGAGTGAGAGCTTTGTTTACCTGCAGGATGAAAACTAACAGCGGCAACAGAACAAAGTTGATATTTATAGAAACCAATTTGCAGGTCACTTCACACACAATTGACTAAATGAATAGACGCAGCTGAGAGAGGGGTGGGAGGGGCCAGGGTGGAGGGTATGGAGGGAGGGAGTGTGTGTACACAGGCCTCTATGAGCTGGAGACCAGTGTCCCCAACCTTTTTTTCACCACCAACTGGTTAAATGTCTCGTACTATTTTCATTTTATGTTGTGACAGATAAATACCCCCTAATAAAATGAAATTGACGGAAATTGATGTTTTGAAATATTTTCCTACCTATAAAATCTTCCTACCCAAATTAACTGTGCATGAGCACAACAAAGATTTCTCTAGTACACCCAGCTTATCATTTTCTCCTACCAGACCGGTATAAAAGGTTAGAATCTAGTATCAATTACTTGTCCTACCTATAAAATCTTCCTACCCGAATTAATTGTGCATCAGCACAAGGGTTTCCGAACTGCTCACAGCCTAAAATTTTCTCCTACCAGACCTGTATAAAAAGTTAGAATCTTGTATCAATGACTCTGCATCATTTTGAGTTTATTGTTGTTGTCTTCACTGAGAAAATATTTCCTAATCAAATATAGTTGCATTATTGATGATGGAATCCTAGCCATTCTATTGGTCAGTTCTTTTGTTGATATGGGTATGGATCAAGTGGAAGGAATAGACAGATGGGACAAAAGGAAACATTATTTCTCTGCGGCCCGGCACCAATTCACCCGCGGACCAGTACCGGTCCCCAGCCCAGCGGTTGGGAACCACTGCTGTAGAGTACAAAATTTTTTGGACCAAAATATAAGGGCGTTTTTCACCCCTTCGTTTTGTTGTTTCAAGATTTTTATTGTAATATAAAGATATGATGAAACTCATATTTTCGACGGATTGTTGAACGTTAGACCTTATAATTTAGAATTACACTTTCTTACCATTCCGTTTCTTGGCTATCTAGTAGTTAAATTAGCTGAAATTAAGCCAAAACAAATATCCGAATAAGTAAAGTTTGTTTGTTTTTTATTCATAAAAGCCAATTTTAAGCTTTTGCGTTAATTTTTTTATAATAATAATGCTTTCTCTAAGCTTTTGTCATGTAAAGGTGATGATAATATAATGCACGGTGAGCGTTCACGTATACATCATCATTCATGCGACGCACACGCGCCGTCACGCCAGCCCCTCGGCTCAGCGTCGCCCCCCTCTGGGAACCTTTGTTGACAAGCGGCAGTAATTACTGATGTGAGCAGTGATAGGTGCAGCTGTGGCGTCTGAGCAGCAGAGATAGGCTTCAGAGATACTTTTCAATCTGCCACGTTAACCCTTCACACACCGATGACGAAGAACCTCCTGTTTGATCAACACATACGTGCGTCTGCTGCGACAAATTAACCGCTGACTATTTTTTTACCTCCTCTGGCCAAGAAAATGAGGGGGAAAAATGTTCTTCTTTTCTCGTTGGTGACTTTTAACTTTTTCCAATTTCTTCCCGTGCCTGAGTCACACACTCCTGACAGAGCTGTAACCACAGAGAGATGGAAATAGATGAAAATAATGAATTTTCGCGGCTCACACTCTCACAGAGGCAGGGCCTCGGCAGCTCCACGCTGCCTGATGACATTTAGATAGTATTTGTGTTTCTCTGTGGGTGAACCGTGTCAAAGAGCAAATCATCTCTTTTCATCTGGCTGGATCTCTAATTACAGCGCAGTGAATCATGTTATTTCCTGCTCTCGATATCGTAGCCGACGACTGGTTCTGCTGCAGACGAGAGAGAGAGCGGCAAAAGGAATGAGTGGAACTGGCACCAGAACACTGAGGATGATATGGTTCCACCAGGAGAAAAGGAAATTAGGCAAAAAAAATGAACCTGTGTAAAAATGACACAAATAAACAAGGCAGCTGTGGGTTAGAACAATTACAGCAGTGGAAAGAAAAGATGGCAAAAAAACTGCTGAGAGCTGAGCAGAAATATCAAAATGTATAAAAGTGGATAGGTTTGGACCATGATGTTTGCAGATGACATTGTGAATCGAACCTAGAGAGGTGGAGGTTTGGACTAGAGGGAAGAGGAATGAAGGTCAGTCATAGCAAGACAGAGGAATGGTGAGGTTACAAGGAGCAGAGGTAGATAAGGTGGAGAAGTTTAGGTACTGAGGACCAACTGTTCAGAGCAGTGGAGACTGAGGAGAAGAATAGAGTGGAGTCAGGATGGAACAACTGGAGAAAAGAGTCAGGAATGATCTGTGATAGAAGAGAGTCAGCTAAGGTGGAGGGACAGGTGGAGAGACCAGCCATGATGGATGGATTAGAGACACTAGGAATAGACAGGAGACAGAGCTGGAGGTGGAGGAG
>JAFBJS010054607.1:107443-118200 GCA_016785265.1 Paraplagusia blochii | reverse complement strand
ATGTCCAAACCATCTCAATCTGTCTTCTCTAGCTTTGTCTCCAAACCTTCCTGTCTGTGTTGTCCCTCTAATCACCTCATTCCAGACCCTGTCCATCCTTGTCTCTCCTAAAGAGAATCTCAGCATCTTTAACTCCTCCACCTCCAGCTCTATCTCCTGTCTTCTACCCATTCCTAGTGCCTCTACCATAAAATGTGGAGAACAAACCTATAAAATATGAAACTTACCATATATTTACTGTTGATGGACACATCTCTGTACTTTAGTACAGTTACAGTACATCCATCTGTACAGATTATTACAGTTGTATTATTTTCTGACCAACACTGCATTGGATGAAAGTGAATAGTACAATGAAGCCAAGCTAATATTTACCTTTCACATCACGTTGGGGGCCGCAAATGGCCCACGGGCCTCAAGTTTGGGACCCCTGCACTACAGACAGAGATGTAGCTCAGCACGGGCGTCTCCACCATTTAATTTGATGTAGAGAAGCTCAGGACTCTGAGAGAAAGATTGCCCATCTACCAAACTAGTAGATTTGTGCAAGATAGTCAAACCATTTTCAAGACCAGCAGCTTCGGAGTCTATAAAAATTGATCTGTTTGTGGTGAGAGCAGAGCCATTTCTGATTCCCGGAGCGTGAAATCCGGGCGAAATGGCTGCATCAATCAGAGAAAAAAAAAAGAGATTGAAAGATGATCGAGGGGCAGGAGATACAAGGAGAGAGAGATGGAGCATGGAGAAGAAAAAAACATCAGACAATATTGCTTTAATTTAGTCCTGGATCCTTCATGAAAGAAGCCCTGTCCTCTCTGTGGACGTCCTGACTGTGGCTCAGAGGTGAAGCACGAACAGACACCAGCAGATGAAGCTACTGTCAGCTTTACATTCCTGATGCCTGGGCCTGTCTTTGTTGGACCACGTATGAATCCGTCCAATCAGAGGCTGATTCTTCACAGCCCGTTCCCGCTCAACCCACAAATGGACCATGTCGGAAGACAGCAGCTCCACAGAAGAAAAGATAAAGTCACTCTGAAACATCTATCCATCTGTACTTTTGGGCAACTGGACATAATAGGTTTCTTGAAGACATTCTGGGAATCTACACAGACATGTCCTCTTCATACCACCAGCCAACTCACACTGCACCCTTCATGTCCAAAAATAGTTACTTCCAGCTAGTGAAGATTCTCGTTCATCCAGATCATGTTCTACAAAAAGGGTTTAATTGTCATCAACTGGACTTCTTGGAGTTGAAGGAAGTTTCATTCCTCAACTGAGGAACTTCATCAGTTTCTGTTTGATGTCAGAGGGAACTCTAGTAGTTCTACTCCTCTAGTCCACTCCCTTCATCACTGGACAAAGGTCTGAGGAGTTGTTTTGGTCTCCTCACCTTTTTAGACAGAAACTGCTCCAGATGTTCATGACCTGTTTTCTTCTCACATGTCCAAGATGTGAATGGGAGTCGTTGTGGTCTCACTTGTCCAGAGAAGACTGCTCTGGTATTGATGAGCAGTTAAACTTCCTGGGATGGGATCTCAACGCAGAATGGTAGTTGGGTTAGAACTGAAGGAGACTCTGGGACCTCCATGAACCTTCAGAACCAACCAACCTGACTGGGACTCAGTGAGAAAGACCAAAAGGAGCTGAAAGTCAAAAGTAAAGAGTCAACAGTCGTCCAAACCTTGGCCCAGAAAGACCAAAACATAAACAAAAGACATCAGATCTGATCTGTCTTTAGTCAAAACAGCTGAATTAGACAAGGATTGAATAAAATTCTCTACAAATTTCTCTTGATCAATTGCGCAAAAGAGTTGGTGCTCAATCTCCACAATTATAATCCGCCCGTACCTCCACGTTATTCTGAGAAGATTAAGAAAATCTAATTTTAATTAATCACTTTTCAAAGGCAAAGAAGTGTGTGTGTGAGAGAGAGTGTGTGTGAGGGAGAAACTACCTGAGAGCTGGGGAGCTGTTGCAGATATAATTGCTTTCTTGTCTTCTCTTTGGTTTCCCTCAGAAGGAGGAGCAGGAGGTATGGATGTGACTGAGGTTATCTCCTCCACACGATCTGCTGAAGAAGCACAATAATGAACAGTGCATTAAAAGTTTGAGTTGCTGCAGCACAAAAAGACACACACACACTAACACACACACACACCAGTAGAACTCTGTGTGTGGTGAGAACTTCACACAGACATGGTGTCCTCAAATCCTCTCATCTAATGCAGATCTGGACAAACTACGGCCCTGGGCCCATTTGCTCTGCTGAACTTTTCCTAATTATACTATTAATTTATATTATCATATATCCTGCCTCTTCACTGCAATTACTTCATTTCCCCAATAGATGGCGTGGGACAAAAGCATTTTTTTACATGAACTTTATCTTGGATCACACAAATTTTAGGACCGACTGTGGCTCACAGGTCAAAACATTTGTGTCTTTGGCTCCAACCTGGTAGTGCCATCTCTAGGATCATTCTTCTACCAATGTATCCACTGTCCCTCCTCTGGACATGTCCAAACCATCTCAATCTGTCTTTTCTAGCTTTTCCTTCCTGTCTGTCCTCCAATCACCTCATTCCTGATCCCGTCCATCCTTGTCTCTCCTAAAGAGAACCTCAGCATCTCTAACTCCTAGACCTCCAGCTGTGTCTCCTGTCTCCTGTCTTCTGTCTATTCCTAGTGTCTCTAATCCATCCATCATGGCTTCATCTCAGTCTTTTCTTTACCAAAGGTCTGACTCCAATTCCCATCGTAACCTTCATCCAGATCTTGAACCTAATAACTCAGAGGAGACCTGCAGTGTCGCTGGTCTTCCACCCCAGAAGCTGGTCCTCCTCTGTCCTTCTACTGGACCAGCCATGTTCAGTTGGCCTATGGAAATCAGGGACGTCAAACCGTATCTACTGTAGATCCAGTCCTCAGAGTTTTCTGAGGAGAAGGAATCTGATGTTCCCTGTTTCGCCACAGGGCGTTTGGTCTGAGTGAATAACTCCAGTCCTGTGAATCGAGCTGTTAAATTAAAACTCCACGTAAATAAATTAGAAATCAATTATTAGCCTTTAATAACGATGAGGCGGCATCTTCTCTCCGCGTCCGTTGATCTCGGTCGGTGGGTTCCTCGGGGCCGAGACCACGGCCGCCGTTCCGTGACCACTTGCCTAATTATCCTGGTATGATTGGCTGCCCAGCCATTACATGGCTAATTGCTGCCCAATCAGAGAGGGAAAAATGCTGAGTCACCGTCACTGGATGATGATATATGAATGGTGTGTTTGGTTTCATTAAAATGGTTCCGGTCTCTGCAGCGACACCGTTGACCACTGACCTGTTTTGTTGCTGACGCTGTTTTCTACAGAATTTTCCAGATTTGGGAATTTTTTTCTGCCCTAATTTCACTTAGTCTTAAAACTTTCCATCCCCGAGGCCTTCACTCCCCCACGCTCCCGTTTGCTGCTTTTAAAATCACCTCCATCTCCTTCTTTTCTCTCCTCCTTCTCCTTCTGCTGCGACTGAAGCTGAGGAGGACGATGAGGCGATGAGTGGATTTTCACCTGGGCCGAGCTCTTGTGAAGAAGAAGAGAGAATCATTATGCTGTTCACTGGAGCAGGAATATCTGGAGCTGCTCTGGGACGCTGGGACTCCCACCTCCCGCCTGTCTCCCCGTCCACCTCCACCTGTCTCCCCGTCCACCTGTCTGTGCTCCTGCTGCTCACCCACTACCTTCCTCCTCTTTCTCCTTCTCATCTTTCTTCTCCTTTCGTCAGAGCGTGCCGTAGCTGCAGACTGGGGATCAAGTTGAGGGCTTGGGGACGGAGCGGCAGATAATAGAAGCTTCTCTGGAAGATTACCAAACCCTCTCCTCCCGTGTCCCACTCCCTCCTCCTGCTGCTCCTCCTCCTCCCACCCTCTCCTCTCCTCCTTTTCATCGTTTTTAACCAAGCTCACAGGGATGTCGAAGCAATTAAACCCACTCCCTCTGTCCCTGTCACCTTCTTTATTTTTCATTTCCCCCTCGTCGTCTCCTCGTCCTCCACCTCCAGCAGGTACAGAACACCGAGTGTTTCAGGAATAGAAAAATTGGACAGCAGCCTCTCTTGTCATATCTTACTTATTGTCTCCTATTTTCTGACTCTGGCAGCTGTGTTCACAGATGGAATCATATTCCACTGACAGAAATACTCCTTCTCTCCTGCTGCACTGACTCCTCACATCAGAGATGAGATTTCTCTCCTAATACAATCAGATTGTAGCTCCTAAAGATATGAATGTTAAATATTATTAAAACCAAATGGTCAAAAAACAACTGTTCAGTCCACAGAACGAAACAAAACGAGAGACTGCACACAACTTAATGTGTCCTCTCCATTTAACCATCTGCATTTGAGTGGGGACGGGTCCATGCTCAGTGGACAACAGTGGTTACCCAGCAGTTAATGGATTTGAACCTCAGACCCCAGTCCAGGCCACCAAAAATGTATGGTCATTTGGGTGGTAGTTGTGGAGTCTGCTGCTCCCATAACTCAGTAATGGATCTTCTTCTTTCGGCTTATCCCGTTTTTCAGGGGTTGCCACAACAATTTCCATCTCACCCTGTCCTCCGCATCCTCAACTCCAACTCCAACCACCTCCATGTCCACCCTCACCGCATCCATCAATCTCCTCTTTGTCTCCTACCTGGTAGCTCCATCTCTAGGATCATTCTTCTCCTCTGAACATTCTTCCCTAGCTTTTTCTCCAAACCTTCCTGTCTGTGTTGTCCCTCTAATCACCTCATTCCTTATCCTGTCCACCCTTGTCGCTCCTAAAGCAGAACTTGTTAGTTCCTGGCTTCATGATTTAAAACAGGGGTCTCAAACTCAAATAAGTTCTAACTATCATTTCACTGAAAGGCCTTTCACATCAAGATGTGGGCCGCAAAATATCATTCTAGAGGCCACAAATGGCCCACGAGCCTCAAGTTTGAGACGGCTGATTTAAAGCAAGGAACTAAAACAAACTATATTGGATTTAATCTAATTATTTATCTAACCTATAGATCATTTTAGACCGTATGTGGGCAAACTAAGGTCCGGGGACTGGATGTGGCCGGTTTGGCGTTATAAACCGGCCCACCCAACTTGTCCAAATTATACATTAATTTATATTATCATTTTCGTCCCTGCAAAGCCTGCATTTCCCCATTAGATGGTCTGAAAGAGACTTAAAGCATTTCACCTTTATTCAATACTTTACTCATCATATACAGTATCTTAGTTCAGGGAAATACTCCCGCGAGTCTAAGTAATTGCCCGGTCCTGTTTTAGATGGGATCCTCATGTTACCTGGTGATAATCTGGGGCTGCATGGATCTTCTCGGCCAATAATACTCTCTCACACACACACACTCACACAGACACACACTTGAGCCCTGTACATTATTAGCAAGTGCTCCAGAAAGTGGGTCTGTACCTGCTGCCTCTGTCACCTCCCACATATCCTGACTCCCACTCAGCACACCAGGACCACCATTCACTCTGACAGCTTCCCTGACACACTGGCTGTGTGTGTGTGTCTGTGTGTGTGAGTATGGACGTGTGTCACACTGGTGGTGGTGCAGCAGCAGTAGCAGCAGCAGCAGTGAGGTCTGTCTTTACTAATTACAGCCATTATGTCTGTTAGTGTTGGACAGCAGCTGAGTTAATGAGGGGGAGCACAGTGAGATAAATGAGACGTCTCATGTTGGAACGATGACCGAGTGAGTGACGTGGCTGGAGCTGCTGAGGGTCAGTCCCAGCTCTGATGTTCCTCCTGACCGCGGCTCTTACAGAGCAGAGCATCATAAAATATTACAGTAATTATTAATACTTCTTCTCTGAGCTCTGATGAGGGCGTCGCCCTTTATCCTTTTGGGTTTTTCTGCCTCAAACCTGAGAATAATTACAATTATCTTCAGAATCAGGTCGACTACTGTAGAAATATGTATCCAACCATTTTCAACCTCTTTTCTGTTACTGTTACAGGGGCAGTGATCTCCACAACTAGCACCCAAATCACACTATTCACACGGTACCTTCCTTCAGGTGTTGAACACTGGAGTTTTACACCAATGACAGAGACACTGAGTCTGAGACCAAGCTTAGGTCGTACATACATACATATATGTATAAATGTATGCATATATATTTGTGTGTGTATATATATGTATATATATATATATATATATATGAATATACAGTATGTGTGTGTCTATACAGATATATGTCAATATAAATTATATAGAGTGTGGTGGTTAGGCCGTACATATATTTATACATATATATGTATGTATTTATGTGTGTATATATATATATATATATATATATCATATATATGAATATATATACATAGGTAGAGTGTTTGACACACACATGAATATATATATATATATATATATATATATATATATATATATATATACATTAGGGGTGTGACGATTCACTCACATCTATCCGATTCATATCTCGATTCACAGGCTATGATCCGATTCAGGAACGATTCATAAAAAATATTAAACAATCGATCCAGTTCGATCCGATTTGGTTCAGTTTGATCCAAACCGATCCAAAACGATATAATTTGCACACCCCTAATATATATATATAGTGTATATTGGGGTGTGCAATTCACTCACATAATGATCCGATTCATATCTCGATTCACAGGCTACGATCCAATTCACGAACGATTCATAAAATGTATTAAACTAACGATCCAGTTTGATCCGATTCGGTTCAGTTCGATCCAAAACAATTAATTTGCACACCCTTAATATATACAGTATATCGTGTATATTAGGGGTGTGACGATTCACTCACATAATGATCCGATTCATATCTCGATTCACAGGCTACGATCCAATTCAGGAACGATTCCTAAAAAAATATTAAACGATCGATCCATTTTGATCCGATTCAGTTCAGTTTGATCCAAACCGATTAATTTGCACACCCCTAATTCATGTGTGTGTGTGTGTGTGTATGTAAATATATAATTATCCTGGTATTATCTCCTATATATATATATATATATATATATATATATATACATATAGGAGACGAAGAGGAGAGTTGAGGACACAGAGGAGGAGCCTAGTGTGTCTTCTTTGTATACAGTTCTGAAGACCCCTGTTCCATTTCTTCCTGGTTGTGTCCATGTTTGTCAGTCTGTGTCATTCTCTGTCCTCTCTTCAACCTTTATTACCAGCACTGGTGGAAACATCATCATTTACATGAAAGTGTTTTTCCACCTCATTTATGCTCCATACATCCTGATGGTGGAGCCATAATGTTCTGTGCTCTGTAGGAAATGAACTCCAGTGTCGACACTGTCGTAATACAGTACATTATTGAGCTCATATAAACCAGTCAATCACAGACAAAACAACTGGGACAGAAACTATCAGCACAAACTGGTAATCTGCTTATCAATGCAACGAAATCCAATCAGTGATATGGTTATTGTCTAAAAGGCGGGACATCCTACTGGCGTCCAATCATAGCAGATGTACGTCCACTAGTAGGAGGAACCTAGGTGTTGACGTTACGGTTCTATACAAAGACTGAAATATTTTTTGGTTTTTATAATAGTCGGTTAAAATGTCCTCTGTGAGCAGGTCGGAAAGTATTGAGACCGTGGCGGTGACAGAGTCGTCATCAGTGACATCACGTAACAACGCCTTGGTGACCTTGACTCCAGATGATGATGCAGCAGAATTTAGACTTTATTTAATTTATCTTTCTTCTTACTGCTTCCTGAGGCAGAAATACTCGACCCGCTCCTGACTGTGACGTTCACGTCAACAAGTAGAATATTTGTTTGAGGTTGAGAAGGTTCAAGGTATCAGGTGTCATGGATGGAGTCCTGCCGCTGATGCAACCCTACGTGCGTCATTCTCCTTAATGTATCCACATGGGGCAGAGCAACATCTAACACTGTGGACCCCGGTCTCAGCTGGTGATTAACTACATCTGTGACTCAGCATCTGAAGGAAAACAGAACCAGATTTGAGGGATAATGTTACATAAACAGTCTCTGCTGCAGTCAGGCTTCCAGAGAAGTTGGACTTTAGAACATTAGGATGTTGTTCAGTGAAACAAAATGATGGATAATCGTCTGTATGAGACACATGTGGACTCAAAAGTCTGATTTAGTCCATAAAGATTTGGATTTTTTTTTTTTGTCTGGGATTTTACTGATAGGACGGAGGTGGTGTTGAGGGAGCAACTGAACAGATCTTCTTCATCATCATCTCCTTCCTTCTGTTCTCCTCTTCAGGTGTTTTCATCCTTTTCCGTCTCCCCCTGCCCTCTGTATCTTCTACTCTGACTCCAACTACCTCCACGTCTTCCCTCACTTGATCCATTAATCTCCTCTTTGTCTCCTACCTAGTAGCTCCATATCTAGGATCATTCTTCTACCAATGTCTCCACTGTCCCTCCTCTGAACATGTCCAAATCTTTATTGTACCCCTGATCACCTCCTGTTCATCTTTGTCTCTCCTAAAGCGAATCTCATCATCTTTAACTCCTCCACCTACAGCTCTGTCTCCTGTCTTCTGTCTGACTCCTGTAGCCAGAACTTCTTCGTCTTCTTTCAACTTGTCCTTTTTTTTAGGTTTTTCTACACGAGTCAACATTGTCCATCTCCTCCTGTCCTCTCCATCCAATAGTCGAACTCCAACTACCTCCATGTCCTCCCTCACTGCATCCATCAATCTCCTCTTTGTCTCCTACCTGGTAGCTCCATCTCTAGGATCATTCTTCTACCAATGTATCCACTGTCCCTCCTCTGAACATGTCCACACCGTCTGTGTTGTCCGTCTAATCAACTCATTCCTGATCCTGCCCATCCTTGTCTTCCCACTGAACAGTAACAAACACAGTTTTATGATAATAAAATTGTGCAAATGAGAATTTAAAATAATAAAATAAAGTTAAAAAGATACAAATATCATGTTATTCACAAATATTTGGAAGAAGATTGAACAATTTAATGGTTTTTGTTCAATTTACATCCAGTAAAATTATCCTACAGTATAATAAAAGTAATTTACCATTTTAAAGCTTTTTTTTTTCAAAGAAATAAAATAAAAGCCCAGACTGGAGATAATTTAGTTACATGTCTCTTTATCTGATTCTTTTCATTGTTTTCTCCAGTTTGCTCAACCTTGCCCTACCAGCAGGGGGCACTCCAGTTTGCCTAATCCAAATATATATTTCTCTGAGCTGATACAAAATGATTGAGGGAAAAAAAAAGTTCCAGAATCCATGAATCCACGTTCACATTTCTATTCTCGCTTTTTGTAGATGATAATGATCTGGTGAAGGAGAAAAGTGAACAGAGCTGCAGAGGGAGAAGAGGAGAAAGGAACAAATCCATCTGCAGCTGAGGAACAAAACCAGGGCAGATCTTTGATGTTGCTCCGTCTCCATGGTCACAACCAGGGGTAATAACTTCATTATGACTGACAAAAGAGAGACAGAGGGATAAGTGGCTGCAGAATGGTCCATCAGCACTTCACTGAACCAGCGCTGAGAACCTAAACTGTGCAGATGACGATGAAGAAGATGATGATGATGATAATGGAAAGCATTTACAGCTAAATGGTCTTACAGTAGTTATTTCCTCCTCTGTTTCTCGCACGCCTTTTCATTCCGTCTGACAAGTTCTTGGACGGTTAACACCTTTACGCCGGTGAACGGTAAATATTTCAGCAGCGTTTCCTCCAGAACTTTGAGGTTCTGCACAAAGCTGAGCTCAGAGTCGGCTCCATCACAGAGCAGATTGTTCAAAGAGGACACAGCTGCCTGATTTAAATCACAATCAAGAATTTTTCACTCCAGTGACACTCACACAGGGTAATAACAGGTACGTAGGAGGACAGAGAGACAAAGAGACATTAGTGATTACACCACACCAGCTTTTCTTCTTTTATTTAAACATTGTTTTGTCTCAGAGATACTAAAAAAAAATCTAATCTTTCTCACAGCACCAGAGAAGCTCCTCAGATGCTGATTAGAAGAGCTGAGACCTGAATGGACGGTGAGAAATGTTGCTGGCCCTCATGTGGATTCATGACTGAGGATGACGCACATGGTGACATCAGTGCTCGGTGTGTCCTCTGTGGACAGGAAGTGGCCATGAATCATAGTCTTCTTCCTCCTCCACCTGAACTAAAGTCTGTCTGTGTTTTAATGCAGCTGTAACTGATGTTTCCTGGAGAGACAGATGGTTTCATAGGGAGTCAGCAGGGTGAGGAAATCAGGAGTGGCAGAGAAGTATGTGAGTTGGTGCAGGGCATGTATGAGAACGGTACAAAAGTGGTGAGGTGTGATGTTGGAAGGACAGATTGACAGATAGGTCAGACACGAGTCTTCATGGACAATGATGTTTGCAGATGACTTTGTGATCTACAGTGAGAGTAGACAACATCAAGAAAAGAACCTAGAGTGGTGGAGGTTTGGACTAGAGAGAAGGGGAATGAAGGTCAGTGATAGCAAGACAGAGGAATGGAGAGGTTACAAGGAGCAGAGGTGGAAAAGGAGGTAGAGAAATGAGGATCAAGGATGGAAGAAAAGTGGAGGAGAGTCAGCGAAGGTGAAGGGAAAGGTTTACAGGACAGTGGAGAGACCAGCCATGATGGATGGATTAGAGACACTAGGAATAGACAGAAGACGGGAGACAGAGCTGGAGGTGGAGGAGTTAAAGATGCTGAGATTCTCTTTAG
>JAFBJS010054607.1:96556-107378 GCA_016785265.1 Paraplagusia blochii | reverse complement strand
AGAGGAGGGACAGTGGATACATTGGTAGAAGAATGATCCTAGAGATGGAGCTACCAGGTAGGAGACAAAGAGGAGATTGATGGATGCAGTGAGGGAGGACATGGACTTAGTTGAAGTTAGAGTTGAGGACACAGAGGACAGGGGGAGATGAAGAAGGATGAATCACTGTGGAACTTTAAAAAACATTGCTTCTCTCTATATCTACCAAAAACTCCTTTATTTTGTTGTTGTTGATGTGGAGACTTTCCTCTGCTTTCGTTCCAGAACCAGATCAATTCCTGGACCCAGCAGCAGGGTGAGGATTCCAAACCTCTGTCCACTGCGGACAAAAGTATTTTGTATGTGATAATTAGACAGTGAGGTCAGCAGACTCCTCCAGTGGACAAACAAACAAATAAAAGACGCGGTGACAGACGGCAGCGCGTCTGATCAAAAGGCCTCATTAACATTTCAATCTGCCGTCCAGCAGATAAGACAAGATCCAGAGACGGACCGCCGTCTGTCAGATGTGTCCGACGTCCAATAATGACGGTGATATTTCACCTGTCTTATCAGCATCTCCACACGTCCGTCTCTGGAATAACGGCCGTCGCAGCTTTAATGTGTCCACCTGGAGACAAAACGCTCACAGCAGGTCATGTGATCGTTACGGGGTAAAAATAAAGATTTCTACGTTGGAATCTTTTGTTTTCTTACCTGTGACAACAGTGTTTGATTTTGTCTCTGACTTTTCTTCTGAGCCTGGTGATAACATCTACTCCTCTGTATCTTCTCAGTTAGACCCACGCAGACAGATAAATGTTTAGTTAAAGAGTTTTTTTTTTTTTTTCCAGGAAATGTAATTCCATTCCATCCCCAGCAGGAAGATCAGAGCAGCAACTTGATTGCCCTTTAACTGCACAGTTGCTGGAGTTGCTGCAATCAGCCCGTTGTGCAGTAGTTAAAGTCTGAATTAAGTGAGTTTATTTTTTTCAAGTCTCCTGTAGTTTGAATAATTGCTGTTGTTGTTTTGCACCCGGGGTTTGGGTGGCAGGCAGGGGGCGCCATAAAGTTAATTCAATAACTGAAAGTGATTGTCAAGTGTGTGTGTGTGTGTGTGTGTGTGTGTGTGTGGCGTTAATGTGCAGAGAAGATCTTCAGAAGAGAGAACAAACTGAAGTCAGGGCAGTGGAGTAGATATGACCACTGACCGACTCACTGACCAACATATTGATCTACACACTGACACATTCACCCACCCACTCACTGGCAACACACTGATAAACGCACTGACCAACAGACTAACCAACCAACTCACTGACCAACTCACTAACCACAAAACTGATCCATACTCTGACCAACACATTAGCCAACTCTCTGACCAATAGCCTGACCATAAAACTGAGCAACTCACTGACCAACACAGTGACCACCACGCTGACCAAATTACTGACCGACTCACGGACCACAATATTGACCAACACACTGACAAACTCGCTGACCAATAAACGGACCACCACACTGAACAACTCACTAACCAACTTACTAACCACCACACTGACTGACTCACTGACCAACTCACTGAAAACACACTGACCACAGTACTGACCACAGTACTGACCAACTCACCGACAAACTTACTGACCCGCTCACTGACCAACACACTGACAAACTCACTGACCACAAAACTGACCAACTGACTGATCAACACATTGACCAACACATTAGCCAACTCTCTGACCAATAGCCTGACCAACACACTAACCACAATATTGACCAACACACTGAAAAACTCGCTGACCAACGCATTGACAAACTCGCTGACCAAGTCACTGAAAACACACTGACCAACTTACTGACCGACTCACTGACCACAGTACTGACCAACACACTGACTAACTGACTGACCAACACTCAGATTCTGATATTTCTTCAGACTTGACTGTATCACTCTGTCCTAATTGAAAACACCATCTAAATCATCTCCCTCCTCCACCTCCGCCTTCTCCACCTCCTCCTCCTCCTCTCCATCCATCAATCGATGCCAGTCTGGAAAGCGTCTCAGCTCCTTCAGATATTTCCTCAGGCGTCGGATCAATAACAGAATTGAATGATTGAAGACACTTTTCTTTGCTCTTAATTCTCACTTGATCTTCTCACAGATTCCTTGGACTCTTGTTCTCCCTTCATCTGGAGCAGACAGGACGTCAGTGTCCGCACTTCCTGTGGATGATGATGATCATCGTCTCTTCTCTGTGGATCAGCCCGGGTTTAATTAGTCCCCGCTCTCAGATTTGACTTCTCCTGGTGGAGCCGTGGTATCGCCGCAGGTGAGCACTTTTACACATCATCAGGATTTGCAGCGTGGGCCGTGCAGATCCGGCCGCGTGATATTTCGAGCCGTGCATTAAGAGTCTTCCTGGTAACATTTACAGCAGGAAAACTCAATTAAAATTCAAATGAGGCTCCAGGTGGAGAAGGCCTCTCCGTGATAAGGTCTGGGACATTCCAATTTCTCATAATGTTGTGGTGAAGTGGGACTTTTTTTACCATTTAAAACTTTAAATCCATGACTGGAGTGAAATAACTTCTTTTCCATATGCCACACATTTGTCTTGGGGGCAGAAATGCCGAAAGAAGACCATGATTTATCTCCAACTTTACAATAGTGGTCAGAGGACGTCGGTCAAGACAGCATCAGAAGGTCCAAAGTTTAAGGTTAAGAATTGGAGAAAGCCACAGGTCAGTGGTTACATCCCAGAGAGCTGCTCCAGATAAAGATAATGTTCTTTTAAAAGAAGATAAAACCTACAATTTTACGAAAAATTAATTAAAAATCTAGCTAAGGGTCAGGAGACGAAAAGCAAAATTAATCATAAATTGACAAGAATATATATATTTTAATCTGTAAATGAAGACAGGGGAAAGAAAAAGATCCAAATGCTGAGGAATCGTGTCAAAACCAGGGTTTGGAACCAAACGAAAACTGGAAACTTTTGCTGTTTTGCTGCTTTTAACGGAAACAAAACCAGAAACAGCACAATTTTTGATCCGGAATAGGAACAGAACCAAAGAAATATTGGTAACCAGTTTATACTGGTTTAAAGGCTAAAGAAGGTAGAATAAGGTTGGCGAAAAAGCTAGAGAAGACAGATTGAGATGGTTTGGACATGTCCAGAGGAGGGACAGTGGATACATTGGTATAAGAATGATCCTAAAGATGGAGCTACCAGGTAGGAGACAAAGAGGGGATTGATGGATGCAGTGATGGAGGACATGAAGGTAGTTGGAGTCAGAGGAGAAGATACAGAGGACAGGGGGAGATGGTCATTACTGGTTTCTGGTCATTGGTCTCCCTGGTCATTGGTCTCGTAGAAAGTCTATGGTGGTCTACAGTGACCTGATGACAACAGTAAGAGGTCAATATTGTAGTCTGTCAATATGGAAAATATAAGTTTTAGACACAATATCAATATATGTGTCCATGTCAATGATGGACAACAAAATGTTTTAACAGGTTCAGGAAAGACATTTTTTATTGTGGAACCAAAATCCCGAAATAAGTAATTGAAATATTGTTTCTGTCGTAAACCAGCCACTAGGGGGCACAAGCCCGGATAAATAGCGGGAGTTGCGTCAGGATGGACATCTGGCATAAATCTTTGGCCAAATCAATGATGCGAAACGATGGAAAATGTTGACTCGCTGAGGCAACCCCTGAAAATGGTACGATCCGAAAGAAGAAGAAGAAATAACGTTTCTACCAAAATGAACCAGTTGCCAAAAAATTCTGGTTCAAAACGTTGATTTAAAGTGAATTTTATTGCACGGTTTTAAACCTGTGTTATCACTGAAAGCACCGTCATCATCTTCTATTTAACCCCCACCTTTATGTGTTGAACCAATTCACTTAAAATCCCTCAGTGGAAGGAAATGAGATGCAGCAGGAGGCCTGGAAAAAATCCTTCTACTGCTTCCAGATCAGCCACAGGTATTAAGCTGCTCTCAGGGCTGAGGCACAGAAGAAAAAAGTGAAAGAAAAAAAAATCTGGAGGAGAAGAGAAGAAGGGAGAAGGAGATCAGATGGAGGAGAAGTGAATGAGGAGGATGAGCTGCAGAGACCTGAGCTTTCATGTCTGCTCTGTGTTCAGGGGTAAAATCAGCTCCACCCTGTGATGTTGAAATAAAAGATGGGGACGAGCTGATAGTGGAACGACTTCCTCTGCGTCTATCTTTAGCCTCCACCTCTTCTCTCCCTCTGGTTAACCGCTGGCAGGTGGCGGTAAAGCCATCACGTCTCCTGTGGCGTCCGCTGAACATCATCAGTCTAATGCAATCAACTTCAGCACCTGCCTGAGACACAGCAGAGTCTTTGTCCTCCCGGTGCAGAGACACAGGACTTCTGTTTACTGGGATCAGGAGGTGACGTGGAGAAATAAGAGCGGAGAGGGAAGGCCGGGAATTTCCTCAAACTCCGTCACAGACAAGTGTTTTTTACCTGACACTGACATGTTTGTCCAATCCCAGCGTCCATCTGAAGACCACACTGTACCAGTGAGACTCAGGGTTGTCTCAGGGAGACTCAGTTCACGGCTCAGGACCATCCTATGGTGCAGTGGGATTGGACTGATCACAACTAGGTGGAAAGAGAGGCAGCCAGTAGGGGGAGTTGTGGAGATGCTCACAGTTTCATCTTCATCAAACCAAAACTCATCCATCCATGGCTTCCACCGCTTTCCATTGCTGGTTTTCGGGGCAGGAGTCTCCACAACTGCCACCCAAATTACATTGCACCACATCCTTCCTGCAGGTGGAACCCAACCGCTTGAACCGGGATTCAAACTTGTCGGGGAGGTGAACCCTGGAGTTTTACTCCTCAGAGGCATTGCCTCTGGTCCAAGTGATGGTCCATAAAAACCTTCTGATGTTCCATTCTGTGGTCAGACCACGAAGAAAAAAAAGGTGTTGGCTATGATGTGTTTGGACCAGGAAATGGCCGGTCAGTCTGGTCTGTCGGTTCTACTATGCCGCCCCCTGTTGGTGACTGGTTTTCTCCTCCGTATCTATGCTTGCGTTTGTGCAGCGTGGCAGGATGAGGTGAAAATCTGGGGTAAATTGGTTTCAAACATGTTTGATTTTCACACCATTAATTGTGTTGGGCAGTTGGTGGCCTAGCGGTTAAGGAAACGGACTTAGGTTCGCAAGGTTCGAATCCCACTACCGCCAAATTACCAGTGTGGTGCCCTTAGCATGGGTAAAATTCGGAGGCATAATTTTCTGAAGGATACTCTTAAGGGATTAATAAAGTTCCAAAAAAAAAAATAATAATAATAATAAAGGTGATACCGTAATATCCGGACTATAAGCCACACCCAATACATTTTTTAAAGAAAAAAACATTTTGTACATACATAAACCGCACCTGACTATAAGCCGCGTGTGTCTCATTCTTTTTGCATTTCCCGTGATGAGTTTATGCTAATTTTATTCATGGACAAAGCGCGTTACCGTACGTTAAACTTCTTCTTCTATGGTGTTTATTGGCAGTTGTGACTGGCGTCTTTCTCGACACCACCTGTCTCACTCCTACCTTTTCTGCTGGAGCGCCCCTGGCGGTCGTTAGAAAAAATATATACATTAGCCGTATCTCTGCATAAGCCACAGGGTTGAAATTGTGACAAAAGTTGCGGCTTATAGTCCAGAAATTACGGTAATCGCTTAATGTGACGCTCCTACAATGCAGGACTCAGGAGCACGATCTTGTCAAAATCGCACAGAAAATTTTACATTTTTCAATTTTGGACCAAATGACCATGAATACAGCTGTGGTGTTTCTAGCAGGAGAAGAGTTCACTTTTGTTTTTCAGTGTTAAAGGCAGGAAGTGAGGCGTAGGTTACAGGAGCTCCATCTATTTCGAGGCCACAACTCTTCGATCAGCGCAGGAGGCTTGGGTCGCTGCGGTCTTCTGGGAAATAAGACGTGCACTTCTGTGTGAAGTTGAATCGATTCGTCCTTTGAGCGAGACGGTCCAGACGAGTCTGGGCCCGGGACGTCCATTTGATGGCGTTTACAGTAACAGAACCTGATGCATCTGCTTTTATGAGTCTTTTACTGCCGCACATGTCCAGAGACGAAAGAGCCTGAAAGCCCAGATGTAAAATCATCCCAAGAACAATAAAATTACGGGAGCACAAAGTGGACCATATCACCCCCCACCCTGCACCACCCTCCGCTCTACTTTCACGGCTCATATCTGCCAGCATTAGGGACTGGTGTCGCTGCCCCGGGATGGTTTCAATTTTTTAATACACCCTGCGTCACTAATGCATTTGCATGGTGGGAACTATTCCTGTTTGGAGGGTGAGACACGGATGAGGGTCCGTCTTCATCGCACTCTGTCCTGACATTGGAGAGTCGGAGCAGAGCAGGGAACGCGACGCCCTTCTTTTCTCCTGCTCCCTCCTTCCATAAAGCTCCCATTGAGGGGTAAGAAAACCACAGAAATGCCCTGGTTTTTTTTCCTCTTTTACCCCAGAGGGGGAAGTACCTCTCATGGAGGCGATGGCTGAAAGGTCAGACTCCACCTAATCTCAGGGAAAGTCCATTCAGAGGACGTACTTTCCACACGGTCCTGGGCCCCGGCCAGCCGTCATCTTTGTTACAATAACATTTGGGGCGACTCGGTGGGCGGGTGGAGGCTCCAGAGGTGGAGAGAATGTCAGGACAGCTCTCTGACCTTTTCATCAGGCAGAATAGAAATGAACCGATCTAAGGCCGTGTTGGTTTCAGACACAGGAGCCGTGTTGTTCGCTCTTAAAGGTGCTGTAGGTGGTGCTGTAGTTCTGGAGTCTCGTTGTTTAAAGGCCACCGTCGTCTGAAACAATTCTTTTCAATCTTTTGCATCATAGTGATTGAAAAGTGGGTTGTGAAAAAAAAAGAAACTTACCAGAAAGGTCAATATTATTACAAAAATTGGACGGTGCTTTTCTCCTCTGTCTCCACCTACCTCCATGTCCTCCCTCACTGCATCCATCAATCTCCTCTTTGTCTCCTACCTGGTAGCTCCATCTCTAGGATCATTCTTCTACCAATGTATCCACTGTCAATCTGTCTTCTCTAGCTTTTTCTCCAAACCTTCCTGTCTGTGTTGTCCCTCTAATCACCTCATTCCTGATCCTGTCCATCCTTGTCTCTCCTAAAGAGAACCTCAGCATCTTTCACGTTGAAAAGAGTCAAGAGGAATGGAGATGCAGGAGATGGTTGACATTTTAGATTTTAATTTTTTTGCCCATTGTAACTTTGTGTTTTGGCAGCAGAATAATAACTTTAAGAGTTGTGTCTGTGTAGAATCTTGTTTATCTCTTTGTTTATCTGTCAGAATCTGTGTAAACACTGAACTGTGTTGGATTTGTGTTTTCACACTGAGACTGGAGCTAAATCCAGAATGGAATCTCCTGCAGCAAAACAAAGACAAGTCAATTTTTCACACTGTGTCACCAGGAGTGGTTATCTATCTTAAACACACACACACACACACACACACACACACACACACACAGACAAATCTTGAATCTCAAAACAATCTCTACTCAGTGGGAACCTGAAACATCAGCAACACCGTCATCCATAAAATGTGTCTCTACAAGGACAGACAGGAGGACAGACAGAGAGACAGAGGGACTGACTGATAGAAAGTCAGACAAAAGGACTGGCGGACATACGGACAGACAGGACAAACAGGTAGATGAAGGACTGATGGACTGACAGACATAGAAAGAGGCAGACAAAAGGACTGGCGGACAGACAGACAGAAAGACTAACGGATGGAAAGACAGACAAAAGGACTGGCGGACTAACAGACAGGACAGGTCATGTGGACGTACGGACAGACAGACAGGTAGACAGAAGGACTGACGGACAGACAGACAGACAGAAGGACTAACGAATAGAAAGACAGACAAAAGGACTGGTGGACTAACAGACAGGACAGGTGGACCTATAGACAGACAGGTAGACAGAAAGACTGATGGACTGACAGACATAGAAACAGGCAGACAGGAGAACAGACAGACAGAAGGACTGATGGACAGACAGACAGAATGACTAACAGATAGAAAGACCTACAGAAGCACTGGCGGATAAACAGACAGGACAGGCGAACGTACGGACAGACAGACAGACAGGTAGACAGAAGGACTGATGACTGATAGACATAGAGACAGGCAGACAGATAGAAAGAAATAAAAAAAGGACTGACACACACAGACAGAAAAACTGACAGATAGAAAGACAGACAAAAGGACAAGTGGACGTACAGACAGACAGGGTTAGCATTAGAACTTCCAGTGGAGGCTCCACCCAAAGAAAGGCTCAGAGTATGGAGCTGTGTGATTTGTGTGGCAGTGGTGGAGACTGCTGCCCCTGAGACCAGTGAGTGGAGAAATGAGTGGACGAACGTTTCCTCCCATAAAAAAGTTAATTTAAGAATAAAACTGAACTTTTTATTTAATCCCTGAGCAGAACAGGTGTCATGTTGGATAAGATTGACTAACATTTCACTAACAATCACTTGGTTTTAACCACCATCATCCAAACATCCCATCATGCTCTCTGCCTACCCCCCCCCCCCACCTCCCCCCTCACTCATAAAGTCAGTTTGGCCTCAACACACAAAAATGTTCTAATATAAATGTTGATTATTGTGAGATGTTATCTGTTATTGGGCTGGAGGTGGAGGTGGAGGTGGGGGCGGTGGTGTACTGGGAGCAAATGTTTGTTTAACACCAGATAACAGTGTGTTTGTGTGTGTGTGTGTGTGTGTGTGTGTGTGTGTTCTCTGTAAACTAAAATGCTGGTTACACTGATTAATTCACACATTTGCATGAAATTGAATGTGTGCTGAAGAATTACATCCATAACTGGGGTGAAGGTGCATTAAAGAGAGAGAGGAGTTAAATGGGATGAAGAGGAGGAGGAAGAGGAGAATAAATTGGTGATTTTTGAATTAAACAGGTAAAATATGCAGATTAAAAAAAAAGGGAAAAAAAAAATTCCTGGTGCTGTGGAAGTGACATGTAAAATCTCAATCATACGCTGTGAGCCAAGCACATCATTTAATAATGTGGATTTTTTTTTTCCTTTTTTCAGCCCAGACTTTATCATTAGAATTATTATTTTCAGTTAATGACTGATGTTTATCAATGGAATAATTGAAAAGTTAAAAAGTTATTCGGCTCAGCTACAAAAGGAGGGAAAATAAAATTAGAACAATTGGAGTTTTGTAATTTAACAATGACTTTCAATGAACTAACAGTTATTTTCATGTTTTTTTTATGGGTTTTTTTAAAAGCAATTTTTTAGGTATTTTCTCTAATTGTTTGTCTTGTTTTTAAAGTTTTCTCTCTTTTTTAATGTCATATTTTCATGGACAGCCTGGAAACTCAGAGAGACAGACAGGAGGACAGGCAGACAGAAGGAGTGACGGACGGACATACAGGCAGGACTGACGGACAGTCATATAGGCAGGACTGACGGACAAACAGACAGGCAGACAGAAGGATAGACAAGGGACAGACGGGAAGACAGAGGGACTGATGGACAGACAGATAGAAGGACTGCGGGACAGTCATTCAGAAGGACAGACAGAAGGACAGACAGAAGGACTGATGGGCGGACACATAGACAGAACTGACAGACAGATAGGCAGATGGGAAGATAGACAGGAAATTAGAGGGATATACCGGAAGACAGAGGGACTGATGGACAGACAGACAGAAGAACAGATGAATAGACAGGCAGACATAGAGAAGAACAGACGGACAGACAGGCAGACAGACGGATAGACAGGTAGACAGATTGAAGGACTGAGGGACAATCATTCAGACAGGAGAAATGACAGTCAGGCGGACAAGAGGATAGACAGAGGGACAGTCAGGAAGACAGACGTATAGACAGGCAGACATAGAGAAGAACAGACAGGCAGAACAGATGGACAGACAGACGGATAGAAGGGCTGAGGGACAGTCATTTAGAAGGACAGACAGAAGGACTGATGGACAGACAAACAGACAGAAGGACAGACGGATAGATAGGCAGACAGAGAGAAGAACAGACGGACAGACTGACAGAGAGACAGGCTGACAGGCAGAAGGACTGATGGACACACAGACAGAGAGAAGAACAGATGGACAGACAGAAGGACTATCTGCCAGAACTATTGTTTTTTTCTCTTTTTAATGTCCTATTTTCATGGACAGCCTGGAGACTGGGAGAGAGTGAAGCTCTGGAGGTGAACTCTCAGGTCATGGTCCTTCTCAGGCCAAAGAAATCAATGTTAGAGAAGAAACAAACAAACACACAAAGTGACCACAGTGTGTTTGCTCCTCCACAGGGTGTGGAGCGGGCACCGCAGTCGCTGCTATTCCTGGACCTGCAGCATCGAACGCCTGCCACAGGTCAACAGAGCAGCACGCTAAGATAAACACACACTGTGAGTGAAATGATCTAAACAGGAACACTCATCCGTCTGAGCCAGCGTTCATTAAAGTTGCCCAGACAGACTCCAATTATGGGATAAGATGGAGCAGCAGCAACAGCAGCAGCAGCAACCAGCTGGACACACACAGACGTGTGTGTCCAGCTGGTTGCTGCTACTGCTGCTGCTGATAATATAAATAAATTATTCAATTCGGACAAAGTCGGCGGGCCATATTCAAAAGCTCAACGTGCCGCATCTGGCCCCCGGGCCTTAGTTTGCCCATGCCTGCTTTAAGTGTAATCAATTGAGTACCCCTAAAAACATGACTTGTTTTATTCTCTGAATTTGACTTAATATTTTTTTAT
>JAFBJS010054607.1:32471-83419 GCA_016785265.1 Paraplagusia blochii | reverse complement strand
ACTCCACTAAAACTTAGGAAATCATTTAATGGCCATATCATAATGAACTGCCCTCCTTCGCTCCGGCACCACCGATGTTCAGGTGTCAGAGATGAGTTTAACACGGATAGATAGATAGATAGGTAGAACTTTATTAATCCCTCAGGAGTATCCTTTGGGAAATTACGGTTCCAGCAGCAGAACAGCAACGGACAAGAATTGGATACAAGAAGCACAAAAAAGACATTACAATAGGAACAATAAATTTCACAATGTGAAATAGATTTCACAATTATTGGTTACAGAACTTGTTCACTTGTCTTCTATTGGCTAATGCAGCGCGTGATCGGACCGTGATCAAAACATTAATTGGTTAATAAGTCAATAAGGTTAATAAGTTTGTGTGTGAAGGACTGTGCAGGTGGATTAAGAGGAGAAGACGTTCCTTTGGCCAGTTTTCAAGGACGGGGCCTCCTCCAGTTTTCTTTTCTTTAAACATAGCGAGTTAGAGAATTAATGTTCTGCAAAGCTGCAAACTGTCGAGCACAAGGTCACATGAACAAATGTTTCTATACTTTTTCTAAGAAAAAAGAGAAGTTCAATTACAGTCTTTCAAGCTGAGGCATCCATAATGGTCCCGGTAGCTTCCAAGAATCAATATCAAGAATCATATATTTATCTGATAAGTTAATTATCAAATTATAATAATTAAAAAAAACTATTGAATACCGCCTCAAAGTGTTCTTAAAATTAAAGCACAGGATGAACGAATCGATGCTGGAGCATTGATGGCCACTCAGACATGATCATGGCTCACAAAGGAGGTGTGTGTGTAATGCTTAGCACAACATGTTGTACATACATTCCCACCAATAATGACACAGGAAAAGAAGCAGCCTGGAATGCATTGGATGCCCTTCAACATGCAATAGAAAATGACAAACAAGCACAGTGGGGATACAACCCACTGTCATGGTTGCTTCAGGGAGATTGGTGGCAAGTGATTTTGGAGTTTCTTACATTGATTGATATTTTCATTCTGTTTCTTTGCACTCTGTATTGTGCCATTTATTCGCAGCATGATAGCAAAGATGGTAACTACGGCATATGTTCAAATTGCTGCAGTGAATGTCCAACAACGCCCTAAGACCTACCATGGTGCTGCTGAAATCTTTCAAGACGAAGATGTTGTGTGAAATGTTGTCACGAAACCCAAAGGGGATGTGACTATGTTGATGTCTTTAAACTCTTCTTCTTCTTTCGGCTTATCCCGTTTTTCAGGGGTTGCCACAGCGAGTCAACAATTTCCATCTCACCCTGTCCTCCGCATCTTTTAATCCAACTCCAACTACCTCCATGTCCTCCCTCACCACATCCATAAATCTCCTCTTTGGCCTTCCTTTTTGTCTCCTAACTGGTAGCTCCATGTCTAGCATTCTTTTCCCAATATAACCACTGTTCCTCCTCTGGCTTAATCTGGCTTCTCTAGCTTTTTCTCCAAACCTTCCTGTCTGTGTTGTCCATCTAATGATCTCGTTCCTGATCCTGTCCATCCTTGTCACCCCCAAAGAGAATCTCAGCATCTTTAACTTTGCCACCTCCAGCTCTCTACCTATTCCTAGTGTCTCTAGTCCATTACATCATGGCTGGTCTCACCACTGTCCTGTAAGCCTTTCCCTTCACCTTAGCTGACACCCTTCTATCACAGATCACTCCAAAGACCTTGCTCCAGTTGTTCCATCCTGCCTGTCCTCTATTCTTCTCCTCTCTTCCACAGTCTCCACTGCTCTGAACAGTTGAGCCCAAGTATCTGAACTCCTCCACCTTCTCCATCTCTGCTCCTTGTAATCTCACCACTCCACTGTTCCCCTTTTCATTCACATACATGTCCTCGGTCTTGCTACGACTGACCTTCATTCCTCTCCTCTCTCTTCCACAGTCTCCACTGCTCTGAACAGTTGAGCCCATGTTGATGTCTTTAAACATTGTTCATAATCTCATAACCAGGAGGGAAATGTTGGAAGTTTTTCATTATTTTTATTATTCTCTGTGTTTTACGACTCTCATGATTTTTATGATTCCTTGTGTTTGACGAATTGTAGTCTTGTAGATTATCATTATAGCCTTGTAGGATGTTATTTCGATTACTCACTAAGTTTAAAGGAAGGACAGCTAAGGAAGGCTGCATCCTTGGAAGCTGGCCAAAGAACATCTTGTTCGGCCAGAGAAACATCTTCCTGTTATCAACCACCTGCACGGTTCTTCACACGTGAACTTGTTATGCCTTAATCACGCAGTTTGTTACTCAATGAATGTTTCCGTCACGCGCTGTATTATCCAATAGAAAACCAGTGAATATGTTCTGTAACCAATGAGTGTGAAATTCATCTAATAAAAGACAAGTAAGGGGACACCCAATTTGGGACATTCTGAGAACGCCTCTACTGAGTGTATGGATGTCCCCCCTCCATGGAGTTGAAAAAACTTTGACTCTAATCTTTGACTCATTTGTCTCAGTCTCTGACTTATTTGTCTCAACATCTTTATAATTTTTGATGCAGGGATAGAAAATCCCCAACAACCTTGAGAACTGAAAAAAAGGAGAACAGCTTTTGTTTGATCATAGTCAAACATTTTTTAACCACTGTCAGGATCCTTTGCTGGAAGGACCTGATGTGTTAAATCCAATAATATAATCTAGGTTAAGTTATAGCAAAGCGTGGATTATTCATATTGAGATGATGATTATTCATATTGATATTGTGATGATACTGATCGCAGAGCAGATGATATTCACTACACAAGTCAAGCAGGCATAGTGCGATGTTTGTTGCGTCTTATGGAACCTTGTGTGAGTGCATCCTGTGTTCAGTTCACAAAAAATTAAATGTGAGCAGTTTAGCTCAGTTTAGCTACCTGTGAGATTAGCAGACCTTAAACCAAACACAACAGAGACTTGTGTGCCTGCAACTGTCAAGGCCATCCAAGAAAAGAAAAACAGATAACGAGTAACATTCCAAATATATTTGGTCATGTCAGTGTTTTTCCACTAAGTGAGTAGTCGGTGGAAGAATGGTGGATAGAAATGTTGTAATAACATTTTTATCATAGCATCATATAGCCAACTACGGATGTTCACTATTGTTTCCTGTTTCTCTGTGAGGCACAAACGTGTTCCCACAATAAAAACATAGCATATTCTCCAAATACAATCTGTCTTGTCTTCCTTACAGCCCTGTGCCATGTCTGGATATAATGACGTCAGAGATTTTTGAGTTCAACCACAAAAGGAATGTAGCAATGCAACTATTCTTTTGTGTTTAAAGAACACATACGATGCAATGTACACACTTCTTGAGTCCTTGGCCTTTTTATGTTTGACATTATATTGTGTATATGAACACAAGGAAAAGCTCACATGAAATATCTTTATTTATAATCATACATATTGTAAAGAAAACATATCAAAACAGTCAAGCCTAAAAAATGGCAAATTCTTAAAAAGTGGCCTAGATAATTTCCAGACACATCAGAACAACAACTCTATTACCCTGTCCATAAAATACTGTTTTTTAAGTTGAAAAAGCACTTTAAAAGATTCAAACTGTGTAAACTAACTGTAAAAAGGCTTAAAAAGAAAAAGAAAGCATGTAAAAGACAGGTGCCATAAGTGCTGCATTTTAAGATTATGAAAGGATCAGAATGGAGAAATATTTTAACCAACCAATGTAATGGCAGCTTTTACAGTTAGTACATTTCAGTGAGAGGATGCACCTGCATCTGCATTCTAAGTTCCTCATATTTTATCTTGGCTCTAAACTGCTCCATCACTAGTTCCCTGTCTTTCAATGAATCTTCCATAGAGGCATAGCTGCTTCTCAATTTGTCGTAGATGTTTCTGGTGTAGCTTTCCACGCTTGCCAACTCCGTGGGCGTCATTGTTGAATGCTTTTTCAAACACTCAACTTTGGCCAAGTTTGTCTTCATGATGTTTAAGTTGTTCCGACGTTCAGATTCAACTTGTGCCTGTCGACAAAGTCATTTCGGAGGTTGTTCGAATGGCATGAAGTATTTTGTTTTGTCATAACTTTAGTTTGATGACAGGTATAACTCACCCGTTGAGATGATAACGCAGCCTCAACCTGGCTGAGCTCTTCTTTCATTTGTTTCTGAAATGCAGATAATGATTTAAATAGTCAAAGACAATGTACTCCTGAAAAGGATGTTTTAACTAAAACATCAGGTCCTGTGTTATGTGCAATTCTTATTGGTCAGTATGTCAAGACAAGTGGTTCCAAAAGTGGAAACAAAAACGAAAATTCGCAACTTTTGCCATTTAGCTTGGAACAAAAAAGACCAGAAATATTATATTTTTTGGTTCTGAAACATAAATGTTTATTTAAAAATAAAAATAACTGGTTAGTGGTTGGTTAGACTGTAGTCAATGTCATTGGTCTCCTATTCTAGTCTATTGTAGCCTACAATGACCTGATGTGGTTGACTCCCTGTGACGTTCACTGACTGAATGGAGAGAGTTGATGGTAACTAAATAGCAAAAATGCAGCAACAGCAAAAATAAATGGGTAAACAATACTGTACGGTAAATCAGTACAGTATGCATCATGGAAACAGAATAAATCATGCACACAGAAATGGGATGGAAAATACAGAAACACAAACACATGAAATGGATAAAATACGTACCAGTTTTTCTTGAATTCTTTTTGACTCTGAAAAACACAGGACGCCCGCCACACAGAAACAGAGGCACAGAACTACGGTGAGGGCTGCCTTTGCCATTATGCTTTAGTCACTGGTTTAACAGTAGAAAGCCAGATAGAGTTAAAAATAATGAGATAGCATTGTTTTCCCAAATGTAATTTATGAGAATGATCAGATAACGTTCAACGAAATATACTTTCAAGGATGAAACAGACTTCCAACAGAATGCAGTCTGTGTGACTGATGGACTTTCCCATTAGTTATCAGACAGCAGTGTCGTGGAAATGTTTCTTGTTTCCACTGGTTCTTTAACTACATATCACTTTGAAGGAAAATCTTATCTGTAATAAAGCTTCTTGAGTCGTAGAGTTGGCATTGGTACAATCTTTATTCAGCAGAGGAGATGCAGGTGCAGCGCTGATGAGAAGATCTCGCGAAGTTTTACAAAAAAGTCCCTCCCGAACCTAAGAGTTTACATCTTTTATACTGTTGATCCGCCCGTCTTTTGCTACTACATATAAGGGCTTTGTTCTTCTGTGTGGTACTCGTATGCAACCATCTGCCCAGCAACAAGGCTAATCTGCCCAGAGATAGAAGTCACCTGCTCATAAGTTCACAAGTTTATACGTTTCGATAAAAACAGGATATGTGTTCATAGGATATGTGCTAAGTCTGGGTGCAACATCAGCAGAATAGAGGATGTTCTTGTAAACGGTTTCGGGTCATATCCTTTCTCGTGCTTGTTAGTTCCCATTATAATTGTGCATTATTCGTTATAAATGTATAAACTTATAAATTTACCATTACAGCAGTTCTTGTAATGTAAATATATACAACATCCTGTCTGGTCGGCTTTAGCACTGACGTGTCAAACCTTCTGTCACTAGGGGAAAGAGATACAGTTTGCTTTGCAGGGATGGATGTAAACAGAAAAGCAATATAGATGTAACCAGTCCATAACAAATGCAGGTTTTTGCAATTTATAATTATTTCTTCCACTTCAGATTATTGTTCACTGTTGTGTGGTAAAAATAATAGTCTATCTGATTGAGAAGCAAATAATATATATATATATATTGATATGGTTCTCACTTAAGCCCAGTGATTAGCATATTTAAATACAAATAAAATACAATTACACATCTAATTTTAATTACTATTGATTTTTTTTATGTTATCGCTCAGCTAGTTGCTTGGGCACCCCTGGTCTTGACTATTTTAACAGTCAAGACATTTCTAAATAACACTCTCCGGATCCTTTGCTGGAAAGACCTGTTAAGCAAATGTTTTTTTTTTTATGTGGACTATTAATATTGGTTATAGAAAATAATTGGTTATTAACTTTATTATGAAAAGCCTGTAGCCGAGCTGGCAATCTCATAACTTTATTTTAAGTTTCATTTCCGCATAGTGCTGTTTGCTGAGATACAGGAAGCGCTTCCGTACTGAAAGTAAGACTTACTAACGTTTGGTGCGTGGCGTTATTCAACAAGCCTGTTTTTTATTATTGTGAAGCGCAAACATACATAACTTGGCCACTGTCTGCTGCAACAAAGCCAAAACAACCGAAATTGAATCCCGTTGAGCGAGTTGTCCTATAGTGTACATCAGCTCACTTATATGGACGAGCTTCGTCCTTTCTAACGCTCGCTCCTACTCCTACTCCTACACCTTCCCATTGCAATTGCATCATCCAGACGCATTCAAGGAACCATAGGAAATAATTTAACTCTAGGATAAACATTATAACACTGAAACATTACTCCAGGGGCGCTACACTACAACTACTTCCTTGATTTGATGTATATTATATATATCACGGGCAAAGAAGACTGTCTCTATAAAAGTGGAAGACAACAAACTCACTTAGCCGGTTAGGCCTGTCCTTCCGTGCTTCAAGATTGAAACGGTGTCGTGAAATAGGAATTTGGTTTTCAACAGAAGTCCCCAACCGTTATCAGCACAAACCAGCAACGACGAAAACGAAACGTTTGATTGGTTCCTTTGTTTTAGGATCCAATCAATGAGCTTGTTTCTTTCATGAGACACACGAAAACAGCGCTCTGATTTGTCAGCAGCGCAGACGCTTTACGAGATGGGGAAAAAAGTGTCCGTCCTTTGTGTATACTGTAAAATTAAAGACTATTGGAAAGAAAGAAAACTATAGTTATTAGTTTTCTACAATTCATTGAATATTATTAATATAATATAACATATTTTATCTGTTGTCAGTGTGTTCTTTTATCCAAATTACAGACAGTTTCGTCGACTGGTCCATATTTAATCTGCGTTATTAAGATTAAATAAAAATAACTAAACCGTTATTTTTCCTTAACGCCAAAAAACAGCGAACTACACTGATCTGGAGTCAGTGCGGTCCTGGGAGCCTGCTGGTCTGCAGGGCTGATTCCGGGAACGATTTCTGAAAGCGCTGGTCCCATGAATTTATACAGTTCCCACATAAGAGACCAAGAGACCAAAAAAGTTATTTGTACATGCATTTCATACTTATACAAAAACACATTTTTATTTACCCAAGGGTAGAACTGTCAACAAACACAAACACACGCAACTAGCCGAGTTTGTTTATCATTAAAATATTATCCCAACTGTGGACACCGGGGGGCGACATTGAATTGGGTTCACTTTTTAAACACGCTGACAGCTCTATTTTCCACGGTGTCTCCTGCGCTATGCCCTCCGAACAATTATACTTAGCTACACTTTTTTTATAATTGTATTGCCCTTAGTTTACATTGAACATAATTTCCCCTTTAAATCCCTTTTGGAATTAATGCTAAATTTTGAATTGAACTGACAAACCACACTTAGGGGGAGGAATCACAATTTATATGGCTCAGTCGTTAACAGTTCCGAGTAGAAATCCGATGATCCAAGGGAAACTGGCGAAAATCCCGCCTGATTTCAAATGTCTAAAGCAATCTTCTAAATCTGGTTTTGTTAAAAAGAATCATTTCTAAGTGAAAAAGTTTGCAGCGTTGATGCTTGCACTAGAGCAGGGGTTTTCAACGTGTGGGGCGGGCCGCCCTGGGGGGCGCGGTGCGATGCTGAGGGGACCCTGGGGATTATGCTTTTTTTAAGCTGTACTCCAATAAAGTGTAATTGCACATCCTTGTAAGTTGAACTATCTCTCCTTTTTGTTTCTTTATGTTAACAAGGATATGATGTTATGCAGAGGTGTACCTACAACTATTTTATAGACAAATGCTGTAGTTGCAACGGAGTGTGGGTGGTGGGGTTGGGGGCGCGAATTGTTTTCTTCTTGCTAAGGGGGGCGTAACAGAAAAAGATTGGGAAGCACTGCACTAGAGAGAAGAGGAAAAGAAGTGATACTTTTATTATCCCAATTTTGAGAAATGATTGTGTTAACGGCAGGGGTTGTTTACAGGTTGCCCCTGACAAGCGCCAATCTTGTGATTTCTGACGGAATCTATCCCAGGACTCTCTAGCTCTCTGATTCAGGCCGCTGCATTGTGGAATGGATGGAGTAAAGTTCAGTAGTAGTAAAACAGTGCATGTGTGAATTTTTTTTTAAATTATTTTTAGAACTCTATTGATCCCTTGGGAGTGTCCTTCCTCCGGGAAATTATGCCTCCGCATTTACCCATCACCGTAGTGAGCAGGGGGCTGCTGGTTGAGCCAAGTCCACTTCCTTAACCACTAGGCCACCTATTGCCCCTCTTTTTTTAATGAATGAAAGGGAGAACAGAGGAATGGTGAGGTGACACTGAGCAGAGGAAGAAGAACTGTTCAGAGCGGTGGAGTCTCAGGTGAAGAATTGATTACAAGCAAGGTGACGCACTTGGAGAAAGTGTCAGGAATGATCTGTGATAGAGGAGTGTCAGCTGAGGTGAATGGAAAAGTTTATTGGACAGTTTTGAGACCAGCTATGATGTATGGTGTAGAGACGCAAGAGGCAGAGCTGGAGGTGACAGATTTAAAGATGCTGAGATTCTCTTCAGGAGAGACAAGGATGGACAGGATCAGGAATGGGGTGATCAGAGGGACAACACAGACAGGAAGCCAAATTGAGATGGTTTGGACATGTCCAGAGGAGGAAAAGTGGTATTGTTAGAAGAGGAAGGATCCTAAAGCTGGAGATACCAGGTAGGAGTCAAAGAGGAGAATCATGAATGGAGTTAGGGAGGACATGGAGGTAGTTAGGCCTAATCACAACATTTACTTCTCTACAATCAATCACTGGAAATGGCAGCAGTGCTGTTGTTTTGCATGACTGGGGTCCTGATCGTACAGACAGTTTCCGTCACAACTGCGTCATCAGCGGTGAGCTCAGAGCTGCCAGGCCGGGCGGGGTGATCGCTGAGGGGAGAGAGAGAGAGGCAGAGGAAGAAGGGTGTTGCCGTCTGTGAGACATTCACGCATCGCGGAGTAACAGCAGCGGGGGGAGAACAGAACGTTCCATAGTCGCATTTTTGAATTATTTACGGCGCACCGAAAGGTTTTTTTCATTATTAATTTTTCTCTGAGACGAGCGATTTGCGGAGGCGCTCTACATCTGGACATCAGGGGACCAACGACAAAGAGCGGCCTTGACAGCAACGGAAGGACCGACGCAGCGTTTCAGAACCTTGGACAGCAACCATGGCTCCAGTGCAGGAGGACGCAGCTGGACAGGGTGAGTTCTATCCACACCCAGTGCTACCCACCCTCGTTGACCTGAACCTAATTAAATATATATATATATATATATATATATATATATATATATATATACTGTATATATGTATACACATACATGCATACATATATCCTAGCTCATTGTTTCATAAATAGGCTTCATCTGTATGACTGTATTCATGTAATAAGTTCTGCATGTTGTAAACATGCTTAGATTTTAAACAAGATTTTTTCGAATTATTGTGTGAAGACTTTCTGCTTCATTGTCCACCTCCTGTTGTCACCTATTTAAATATATATATATATATATATATATATATATATATATATATATACTGTATATATGTATACACATACATGCATGCATATATCCTAGCTCATTGTTTCATAAATAGGCTTCATCTGTATGACTGTATTCATGTAATAAGTTCTACATGGTGTAAACATGCTTAGATTTTAAACAAGATTTTTTTGAATTATTGTGTGAAGACTTTCTGCTTCATTGTCCACCTCCTGTTGTCACATCCAACTGTTTTTTTTCATGTTGTAGTCGTGTTGCCAAAGAAAACAAAGGACACCGTTGTTAAAATATTAATGCAAAGGGAAAAAGAAAATAAACAGGCAGAGCTGTATGAGTAATCTACCTTGAAATAACTGGCAGACTGCGCCTCCTTGGCGCTCACTAGTGTATGACTCTGATTTACAAACGGTATGCTAAATCACCGGTGTATTAAGTATCAACCTTAAATATTAACTTCATATTAACGTGAATATCCTTTACACTAAGTAACTGGAGGGGAATTTTAATAATAAAAAAGTAACCAGCATTGAGGAATTGTAAAGAAATGTAAAATACTCATGATATACATGATAGTTTGCAAACAAAATTTTTGAGTTTACATAAAAACAGATAAATGTGGAGAAACTGTTACATGACGGTAACACACCCATACCAATCCACACCCAGATGTTTCTTTTTCCTTCGTCTCTCTTCCACTCTGTCCCTCCTCTCTTTTCCCTTCCTCATCTGTAGTGTCTTATTACATTACTATGATCCCTTGGAGGGGATGTTTCTCCAGATTCATGTGCCATCATCCATGAGCTCGTACACTCAATTAAAAAAAAAACAAAGGAAACTGAAATTGTAACTGTTTTACACATAAAAATCTAACGTGAAAAAGGTTTTGCCATATGGTTAGTATTGTTGTGTTCAAAAATTGACGAAGCACAGTGCCTTTTTGTATACTATATATACTATACAAAATTTGTATATGTTTCTATCATGAATCATCATATATCCTGGGTGGGCAAATAGTTGACTCCAGAGCAACAGTGGGCCCAGAAATTAGACACATGGGCCATGGGTAAGAGCATTAAATGTTGCTCAACAAAGGTTTTATAATCGCCTGATATTAAAAAGTGTATTAATAAATTAAGCTGTTATGCTGCCCTCTAGTGACTCCCTCCTTCATATGCAGATACAGCATAAAATCAGATAAATTTTGTGAATGTTGGGCTGATAATATTTGCCAATCATTATCAGACATGACTAGTACCACAGGTTAAGAACCAGTTAAAGCATCTTGTCTCCTGCCCATCATCAGTAGGATTTTTCAACACCTAACATGTTGAATGTTAACATGGGTGGGGTAACATTTTGACTCCCGAGCCACAGCGGGTCCTGAAAATTTACACTGGAGATTGAATGTTTATGCGAACTAAGATAAATGATGATGTTAGGAAGCTATGATATCATTTCTGTACAATCCATTGAGACCATGCTGGCATAGCAGGGGAAAGGCAGAAGTGTAAATATAATATGAATTAATGGTATATATAATATGGACAAGTTTGGAGGGCCGTATTAAAATGTCAAAGGGACCTCATCTGGCCCTAAGTTTGGCCAGGTACGTCATATATAAGCCCTTTATTTTGCAGTATTGATGTCATACTTATACTAACATTGTTATAATAATATATTGTACTATATATTATAATAAATATATAACACATGCAATTGTATCTCATGCGACTTACTTTACTGGGGCTTATTTGAAGTGATGTGTTATATGAAATTTACTGAACAATCTCGTTTCCTTTGTCTTTCTTTGGTTCTGTTCCACAGTGGCAGTGCCCACAGGCGTAGCTGCAGTGAGTGTCTTTGGCCTTGTTTTCACTGTGTCAGCCTTCGCTTGGATCTGTTGCCAACGTAAAAACACCAAATCCCAAAAGACACCTCCATATAAGTTTGTGCACATGCTCAAAGGCGTTGACATCTACCCAGAGAGCCTCAGTGGCAAGAAGAAGTTTGCTGCATCTGTTAACGCTACGTCAAATGAAGCCTCTAAAACCGACATCAATGGAAACTGCAACACCACGCTACCGGTGAGCCCGGGCGGCACAAATAAAATGGCACTAAGTCCAACAAGTGGGTCAAGACAGGCTCTGCATTTGGATTTGGAGAAACGAGACCTGAATGGTAACATCACTACCAAGCCATTTCACCATCACCACCAGAAGGTACGAAGCTCCCCAGACCTAGAGCTGCCATCACCTCATGCAGGCTTCTCCCAACCGGCTTCAGTGGAACTGAACTCTCCATCTAGCACTCTCTCCAGCCAGGCGCCCACGCCAGCTGTAGATAAGCCCCAAGAGGAGAAGGATGGGGGACTGGGGACATTGCACTTCTCTCTGGAGTATCAGCCGGAGAAAAAGGCCTTCATCGTCCATATTAAGGTTTGCATTTCTGTTTATCCAATATCTGTCTTTCCCCTGGTACAAATCTAGGTGATCGCAATCCATATTTAGTATTTGTATATATATTTTTTTTTTCATTCAGGAGGCCCATGGCCTGGCTCCAACCGATGAGCAGTCAATGACGTCTGATCCCTACATCAAGTTGACGCTGCTGCCGGAAAAAAAGCACAGGGTGAAGACCAGAGTCCTGAGGAAGACTCTGGACCCAGCCTTTGATGAGACGTTCAGCTTTTATGGAATCCCACTGGCCCGGGTGTCGGAGCTGGCTCTTCACTTCATGGTTCTGAGCTTTGACAGGTTCTCCCGCGATGAGGTCATTGGAGAGATGCTCGTCCCATTGTCTGGGATTGACCTGACAGAGGGACGTGTCTTGATGAGCCGAGAGATCATCCGGAGGAATGTCAATGTAAGTTTCCTTCTCGTGTTGTTACGTTCTTTACTACGGCATTAACAAACAAATGAACTTATTATAAAAAAATATGGTTACTCAAAATAGAAAAAAAAATTCTGTACAGATTTTCCAAGTTGTTACTTAATTATACATACTTTAGAAATCTTGTTTCTGCAGGGTCTTTATACTTACTTATATTTTAAAGTTGAAGTTGAAGAATATTTTTAGTGTTGTTTCAAAAATGTCCAAAATCTCATCTGTGCAGTTGGTTGCTGATACCATGGTTAGTACCATCGTTAACATGATTAATGAAGAATTTTGGCATTCTTGTATTTTGATACCCTTTTTTTCTGCTATAAACTAAAAGCCCTTGTGAAAGATGATATTTTCACCCTCATCTAGCTGTGCATTTATTCAGTAGATCCATTGGTCGCTGCATGACCATTAGTTCATTTTCAACCGGAATGTGAGAAGATATTCAATACGGATATAGATGTGTGGGCAGATATGGGTTTTGCGCAGCTTTGTCCCTACATAGTGCAAGTAGATACTGTACTTTCCCGCACATTTGTTCCTTCCCTGAAGAAACATGAGATATTGATCATATGTATGAGGACCTTTGAGTTTATCTGCCTCTTGACAGATGTGCTGAGATACATGCTGTTTCTCAATAAGAGTAGAAATTGGTCATTTATTCCCTTCAGCTCTAACTTTACAATATGAATTTTCTACTTACAGGAAATGGAATCTGTTTTAATGGTTATGTTAAAATTAAGTGAAGCCATATTTCATTGCATTCTTTTTGTTTGTTGTTCATAGAAAGGAAATAATCGACAACTCTCAGCTGTAGTGTGGAATTTGTGTTTTATCCTCAGCTAGCAGTACAATTTAACAGAATTCTAAAGTTTGTGTGAGAATAAAAACATCTTCATCTTTGTGCAGGTGTTTGCTAAGTTTGCAATATGCTTTTAATATCCCGCATTATTGAGACAGTTTTTGCTCTGACTGCACCTCCAAAAACCAGGGTGGTGGTTTTCCTAGTCTATGAGGCACATGAAGTAGGTGATGTGGGAATGGGGAATTGTAGGCGATAATTAGGGTGTGTGCAGGAACAGAAAATTACAGACACAGATCAACTGGGCTGAAAGGATGTTGATTTTATAGACATGACTTCCGTAATATCGGACATGACTTTTTTCATTCTAGAGACAAAGATCCGATTCTGTGACCACAACACAATACTTTAACATGAGGTTGCCTGTGTTGTCTACCTACTCAGACCTGATCCTCAAAATAGATATTTATTCAAACTCTGTTGTTTAGATTGTTTATGCCAATTCATTTGTGGCATATTATTCATTTTTTTTTTATTTAGGTTGGTAATGAATTCTTCATTTGGCTTTTGTTTGCCTGTGCTAGCTGATGTGATTCCAACATTGGCACAACTTGCTCAAAATCCACAATCCCATTTTCAGACCAATGCCTGCATTGTACACATGATACACTGGTGATTTTATTCCACATGGAATCAAACCCACTTGGACATTTAGTTTTTTTTTTATAACTGATGAGTAATGAATCACAGTAATTGTGCTGTAACACTAAATATTAGAGATGCATAAAATTTTTAAAACATTTTTAGGATGAAACGGCTGATGATGCTTGCGAGGGCATCCCTTTGTCTGATATTATCGGCGAGATCCTGCAAGAGAGTACCTCAAATAGTAGACGAAGTATTAATTGTAGTTATAGTAGTTGATTTTATTGGTTAGACAATTTATTATTTAGACAAGTATTTATGTGTCATTATTTATGAGATGATAGTGCCTGGATTTAATGCTGTTTAGTTCACAGTGTTATATGCAATAGTGGTACTACTACTACTACTACTACTGCTACTAATAGGGCTGGGTTAAAAAAATCGATTAATCGATTTTAATCGATTTTTTTGTTAATAGGATGATATCGATTCATAAATCCAAAAATGTATCCGATCTTTTTTTCCCTTCTTTTCCCAACAACTTTACGTGAACTCATGCACCACAGGTGATTACGTATTTAAGTGGCTACGTGCGAGTTAACACACTCGCACGTAAAACAAATGTAAAAACAACATGGCACTAAAATCTAAAACTAGGATCTGCCTTGTAATTTTGGGTCAAGTCATGTTAAATAAAAAATGCATGATGGATTAATATGACTGCCTTGAGTACATTTGTGATGGAAATAAATGTAAAAAAATTTTTTTTTTATTAGCAAATGGATTAAGTTTCAATTTTAGTTTTCATTCTTCTGAGAATAACATTGGTACCGAACTATAATTGATATGACAAAAACGGAATCGAAAACCGAAGCGAATCGTGAATTGAATCGAATCGAACCCTTGTGAATCGAATTGAATCGATTTAGAAAATTTGAATCAATACCCAGCCCTAGCTACTAATAATAAATATGATCATTTTTTTATTTGGTTTTGATGCATCACTACTAAATAATGTATTTAATTACTAACCTGTGAATTCCGTGACTTATTTTTGCCTCCTCCTATCCAACAGAAGTCTTCAGGCCGTGGTGAGTTACTGCTTTCCCTCTGTTACCAGTCCACCACTAACACCTTGACGGTGGTCGTCCTCAAGGCTCGCCATCTGCCCAAGACTGAAAACAATGGACCCATAGGTGACTATAATTTAGCAATCCAAAACAGATAAACCATTTTTGTCTCACTGAAATCGCTGCACGTTTTTGAGAAGACTGCACCATTGATCTCTGTTGATCTGGCTGAGGTGTAACGTGTCAAACTGCTTCATCTGATCTTATTCTCTTCTTCCTCCCTTGACGCTCTCTTCTAGATCGATATGTCAAGGTGAACATGTTCCACGGGAAGAAGCGTGTTTGCAAGAAGAAGACCCACGTGAAGAAGTGCTCCCCCAACCCGGTCTTTAACGAGCTGTTTGTCTTTGACCTGCCTTCGGAAGAGGGCCTGAAAGACACCAGCGTTGAGCTGCTGCTGATGGACTCAGACTCAGGCAACTCCCGCAGTCCCAACACGGTACTGGGGCGCCTGGTCCTGGGAACGTCTTCACCTGGAACTCCTGGCGAGCACTGGCGGGAGATCTGCGACCATCCGCGGCGCCAGATCGCAAAGTGGCATGCCATGTCTGAAGAATGAACAGCTGATGTCTCCCCAGGAGGTCCAATGAGGAGTGGGTGTGAAGAAAACAACATCTTCTCCTCTCTGGTCTCTAAGTGATGGTTGAAAAACCGTGGGGAGCGGACTTCAATGTTGTGGCTCATCATACTGTCAATCGTGTAATTACTTATCTCCGAAGTTATTGGGTATCACTAGAAAAGCAGGCATGACAAACTGAGCCCAGTACCTTTAAATGATCCCAAAGACTCTCACTGAAAATCACCTTGCAACGTGCAACATCTCCATGGCAACAACTCATTGCCATGGTAACCATGTGCAGTGCTGAATGTGTCAACTGTCACAATAACACTTCTTTTTGTAGATATTCTATTTGGCCTACTTTGAATATTATTATTTTTTTTCCTTTCGATGATTTTCCTTTTTTTTCATTTTTCTTTCACTTCCATCGTTTGTCATCTTTCCTATTTTCTTTTTCCTTCTTCTCCTCTCCTTTTTTCTCCATCACACTTGTCTCTCCTTAACTCTGCTACTAACAGGAAACAGTTCCATCAAAATTAGAACGGGAATAATCAATATTGTATTCACTGTAAACGTTAATTTTTTGACATTTTTTTTTTTATAGCTATGTACCGATTCCTAGTTTTCCTGTCAATTTGTTTAGCCTATTTTGTAAGTACAAGTGGTTTCATATATCATTGAGAGAAAGCCTAAATTAGGTGGTTAGAGACCAATGTCATTTAGGGGTTAATGCAACAGGGACCGTTGCATTTCTTTGTGATCTCAGTTTGAAGAGATTCCGTTCTGTGTGCAGATGTGTGTGTGGCTTAGGTAGAGAGAGAGAGAAAGAGCGAGAGAAAGAATGTGTGCGAGTGTGTATTTGCGTGCATGTCAGCTCAGAAAAAAAAGAAGAAAAAAAAAAAAAAACAAGAGCCACATAATGTTTACTGTAGGTGTTTCCCCCTTACTGTGAGCACAAGACAGCTGAAATGTAAATGTATGTAACTTACTATAAAATCTGGCAAGTTCTAAGAAAAAGGACTTTGACGTCTTTATTTTATTTTTGAACGAACGGTGGATTGTACACAAACGTAATGTTCACAAGTAATGTTGGATTCACAAAGCACAGGATGCAAGTTACTCCCCTTCCCTTACTTCTTCATCTTTGAGGTTAAAGAGTTAAGTTAGGCAACCGGACATTAAGTTTTTTGGCAATCGTTTCTCATCCAAGAGGCTTCTTCAGTTCTAACTGTTAGCGGGGAGTAACAGAGGTTCTATCCGGTGACTGAGGGGAAAACGTTGTTTCAAGTGAATGAAATCTTTCTTTATCTTTATTCCTATCTTTGGATTTCATTCATTCATCTTCTTCTGCTTGTCTGTTCGCGGGTTGCTGGGGCAGCTGGCGCCACCCAAATCAAATGGCACCATGTTGTGAGCCTTCCTGTGGGTGGTGAGCTCAGGGTCCTGGGTTCGAGCCCCATGTTGGGCGAAGGTCCTATTTCCCCACTGTGGGACAGACAAAAGTAACCTTAATTTCCTGAGGGATTAATAAAGTTCTATCTATCTATTTTACCCTCTAGGCCTCCACTACCGTATCATTGGAATTACAATAATATATTATATAATGCCCATGTGTGCAGTCTGAGTGACAGATGGGTTCTAACCCAATGTGTGTTTTCGCTGACCATCATTGTCCAGAAAGCGGTCTCTCTGGACAATGATGTTTCACAGTGTGGCCATGTTATACTGAAGGGGGTTCATTGAACACACCACACTGATATGGATCACAGTTTGGTTCTTTCATTAAATTCTCTTTAATGTCGCCTGGCTGCTTCCGTCCGGTGCTGTTCAGTCAGGCCATCGTGATTCTCACCCTGCCTCACACACAGATTATGATTTATGAAAACAGTATAGAGCAAGAGGAAGAGAAGCTGGAAAGTATGAGGTCGACACCAAACAAGGAAATCATGGTAAGTAGAAAAAGACAATATATTTGTTTTGTATGATATAAACTATCCATTGATCGATCAATTTCCATCCACTTTCCATTGCCAAGTCGCGGGGGCAGTGGTCTCCACAACTGGCACTCAAATCTCATTGCACTGCACCGTACCTTCCATCAGATGTTGAGCCCACTGGAAATTATATAAACTAGAGAAATGAAAAGGAAAGATGTGTTGGAATTTCCTGGACATGCAGTCCCAGATGACTTGGGAAGGAAAAGCTTGATTGATGGAGACAAGTATGGGAGATTTAGAAAAAGAAGTGAAAACTAAGGTCAGACATGTTATAGTCTAGTTTCTAGCAGGACTTCAAACCAGTTCAAGGAACGAAAAACCAGAACCATTTGGCATTTAGCTCGAAACAGAAACAAAACCACAAACCAATAGGTATTTTTTTTATTTCTAGAATATAATTGCGAATCTAAAAATAATGGTGACCAGTAAATACCTTTTGTATTTTGTTCCCTACAAATCCTTTGTAGTCCACAATCAAAGTCATTTGTCTCCTAAAACGATCCAGGAACTTTATTTATTTGGTCTAACTGGTTCAGGAGCGTCACTGTCATGGTGGAACCCAAACTAGAAACATAAAAATACCATTTCTGTTTCAAATTGATTGGCAAAAAATTCTGGTTCAAAGCCCTGGCTATCGAAACCTTTTTGGAAGACGAAGATCTTTCATTGGATTTTTAAAGAACTAAATAAAACAGGTGTGAACCATAATTTAAATACACATTTTTGTCCAGGATGAAAATTTCTGTTTCTGGGTTTCTTTTTTTAATGTTCCTTGAACCGGTTCAAATTCCAGACTGTCGGCATACTCTTCATATCCTTTCCTCACAAGAACTCAGACGGATTCCTAATATTCTGGAAAAATCATTTAACTAAGAGACTGCTTGACGTGTGCTGTGAAGACACAGTTGGAAGCACTTTTGTGAAGGAGAGATATAAAAGGATGAAACATTACAGTCCCCCCAACTTCTGCACCCATGGATGACATCACCGGGCTGCGTGCCAAATGTGATGATGTAATGGCTGCTAAATCACTAAGAGCTAGGGGATAAAATCGTGTCTGAATTTAATATCAGCTAATGGGCTCAGCGTAGGAGGGGGGCTGGCTCAGCATGGCACTGTCACTCTCTTTTTTGCATCCGTTGTACAGTTTCCTCCAACATTTTTCCTAAAGGTTCCAATAACATTTCCCAATTGGTGATACATGACCTCGGGTGTTGCCTGTTAAGTCAGCTCAATTTGTTACAGAGCGTAAATGTTGATATAATATATTATCTTTTTAATCCGACCTTTTTGGCTTGTAATAATAATAATAATAATAATAATACATTTTATTTAGAAGCACCTTAAATAGAAAAACACAACGAGAGCACCATCAAAATAATAAAAGCAAAAGGGTGTGACATAAGGGTGAGAGGAAAGACATAAGGGACAGGTTTCAACCCTTGTCCCTTATTTAGGAGTTGCCAAAGCAGATCAATGTTTTCCATCTCACCCTGTCCTCTGTATCTTCTGCTCTGACTCCAACTACCTCCCTCATGTCCTCCCACTGTCCATTGTCCACTGTCCCTCCCCTGAACATGTCCAAACCACCTAAATCTGGCTCCTCTGGCTTTTTCTCCAAACCGTCCCGTCTGTGTTGTCCCTCTAATCACCTCACTGTAAACTTTCCTAACTCAACGACCTGCCTCAAGTTTGATGATTTCACAATAAATGTAGGTAAATAGACTATATGATACCTTAAAGCTGAATCATATTATAGTATATATCCATTCATCCATCTTTACATCACACTGTGGAATTCAGACTTTCCCCTAGCGATGATTCCTGGAGTTCCGCAACAATGACAGTGACATTTATTCTACGCCCAGTTAGTTTCCTGTAACGGTGTAGGCCCTGTACTGTATGTCTGTTTCTTTGACTAAAATGGATATTATATAAACATTTCCCAAATCCTGAACATCCCTTCAGGGTACTAAAATCCAAGCTATAAATAAAAAAAGACAGAGCTATAAATTAATCAAGACATACAGTGCAGTAGTTATCATTTCCTGTGTTCATTCAAGGCTACAGGGATCAATAGTCTCACATGTGTGGGTCTAATAGGTCTAATGACTTTGGCTTGGTGTTTTGTTGGTGCTGAACCTACGACAAGTGAGTGAGTGCTCTCCTCTTTAGAACCTCTGGGAGAAAATATAATCACTGCCGTGTTTTTAATAATGCATTAAATTGCTACCATTCGTCTTCGTGGCCTCGCAACGTCTCATTTTGATCTTAAGAGAGAAAGCCATAATTACTACAGCTCTATCAACACACAGCAAACACAGATGACTGATAAAAACAGCAAAGACCTTTCATTGACGTAGTAAATTAAATAATATTGTTCATCAGTGGTCTTCAACTTCAGTTCAGATACTTGGGCTCAACTGTTCAGAGCAGTGGCGACTGTGGAAGAGAGGTGAAGAATAGAGGACAGGCAGGATGGAACAACTGGAGAAAGGTCTCTGGAGTGATCTGTGATAGAAGGGTGTCAGCTAAGATGAAGGGAAAGGTTTACAGGACAGTGGTGAGACCAGCCATAATGTACAGACTAGAGACACTAGGAATAGGTAGAAGACAAGAGGCAGAGCTGGAGGTGGAGGAGTTAAAGATTCTCTTTGGGGGTGACAAGTTTGGACAGGATCAGGAACGAGGTGATCAGGGGGACAACACAGAAAGGAAGGTTTGGAGAAAAAGCCAGACTGAGGTGGTTTGGACATGTTCAGAGGAGGGACAGTGGATACATTGGTAGAAGAATGCTAGAGATGGAGCTACCAGGTAGGGGACAAAGACAAAGGCCAATGAGGAGATTTATGGGTGCAGTGAGGGAGGACATGGAGACGGTTGGAGTTGGAGTTGAGGATGCGGAGGACAGGGTGAGATGGAAATTGTTGACTCGCTGTGGCAACCCCTGAAAAATGGGATAAGCCGAAAAGAGAGTGGTCTTCAACTGGGACTTCAAATGATGGGGTTAAAAATGCTCCAACATGAGCTAACTTTGAAAAAAATATGCAAAACAGAGTTTTAATTGTAAGAATATGATTTAAATATTTTGTAATACAAACAGCAAATAAGTGAGTCTTTCTGTGGATAATGTTGTTATAATGAAGCGCAGAGAAATGTGAAGAGGACTGACTGAGAACTACACCAGGAAGTAAGATGATGGACAAGAGGGAACCATTATGACAAGGGGAAAATGTGAGTCAGGACAGCAGTAAAATATGAATCACTGATGTCTGTCTTTGTTTGATTACAGGAAACGGTTTGAAACAAATATATTCAAACCCTTTTCTGTCAATTACAGGTTGCCAAGCTTTTTATTAGTTTTCCCACGATTTACTCTGAGACAGAAAGATAAAAATCAGGATCGTTGACTTGAGTTTCTTTTTTTCCTGAGGTCCTGTTGACATTTTGGGCCGTTATTTTTGCCGCCATGTAATAAGATATTGATCCTAGGGATGCCTTTACGACCTGCAGGTTCTGTATTCTGTTTATTACCCTTTTACCAGGAAGGTAGGAAAGTAATGAAGGAAAGCAAACTCCTTGTCATTGTAACAATGTGATCCACACCGCTGCACACAACGAAATGTGACTTCTGCAGTGGACAGTTGCCAGCTTTGAGTGCACGGGGACCAGTGAGTTGGGACAAAGCCATGCTCAGTGATAACCTGGCAGCTGGTGGATTCGAACCTGGACCCTTCAGGACCCAATTCTGATTCCTTAAACACTATGCCACCATTGCCTCCCCCACACCACACCCGCATTATTTGGAACTTTTTATTCAATTGATATTGCTGTCGTCTTTTGCATCTCAGTTAACTGTTTATTAACTTCTCCAATGTTCTTTAGTGACATAACTACTTATTTTCTTTTGGATTTGTCCCTTTGTCTCAGGGGTTACCGCAGCGAGCCAACAATTTCCATCTCAACTCTAACTCCAACTACCTCAATGTCCTCTCTCACTGGATCCATAAAATCTCCTCTTTGCCCTTCCTCTGTATCTCCTACCTCATTCTTCTACCAATATAACCAATGTCCCTCCTCTGAACATGTCCAAACCATCTCAATCTGGCTTCTTTAGCTTTCTCTCTGACCTTCCTTCGTTAATCACATGACTACAGTGCATGGTTGAAATAGCATTAGCGTTTATTAATACCGGAAGAGACAAGTCACGATTGTCTTCTCCTTTCAGACCTGCATTTATCTACTCTGAGCTCAGTCACAGTCACATTGTGAAAATGGAGGACATGAGTCATCATGTTTCATTTTCAACAGCCTCAGCCTCTATTTCACTTTTCGTGTGCAAAAACACAACAGCGCATACTCATACAAATGGTTTCGTCTAATGGGGGCAGGAAGCTCCCTCTCACTTCGTTGCCAGAGCACAGAAAAACACATTAGTTAGAGGTGGAAACCATCAGTTGAAAAGGTCTTGCTGTGTGTAACCTAAGCAGGTTCCGTAGCAGACAGAATGTTAATGTACAATTCAAGCAGGAAAAAATCACAGTCGTGCTCATATTTCAATGTAACGTTACTGGGAACCTTTCAGCAGATATAGAGATTTTGCAGGTTTTTGTTTCCCAGTCGTTTCCCTGATTAATGAGCCTGTGAGGAGGCATTACTGCAGGGCTGAATTAAAAGCTTCACATTTGGTGCATTCTCTGTCCTTACAAACTACATCATATTTATAATACCCCAAATATACCTTCGAGAAGCTGAAACTCGATGCCAAATATATTTTTCTTTACCGGTAAAGTATATTCATGGGTTAAAAAAACAAGAAATTTCCAAAAAAAAATCATTTTCAGAATAACTGTACTGCCATTTTACTTGTAGAGACTAGAAGGAAAAGGGCTGTTTCTTGTACATAATGGTCAGGGAGGCTACTGACCAAAAGCAGTCTGTATTTCTATTAGACAGACAGCTCTAGGTCACACTGAAAAGTGTTGGCGAGAACCTTGAGAATTATGACACCTACCACAAGCACAGTAATTCATGAAGTCTTCAAGTCAGACTTAATAGCACAAAGACTGCGACCACTCTGAGATGATCTTTTGACTGAGCAAACCTTTATGCATCACTTAAAACAAAAGGGTAATAAATTATGTTTGAGTAATTGTTCATATCAAAAATAAAATGGAATGTACTTTATCTTTTGTCAAAGCAATAGAAATGTCAAAATTGTTGAGAATATGTCCTTAAATATAATAATCACATCCATGGGTAAAATGTAAAGCTTAAAAAGTTATTTTTTACCACCTCATAAGGCGGTCTGCTGTAGCATGACCAATCACAGAGCAGGCATATGGTCTATTTGTGTTTCCATAGCAACAGCACAAAGACAGGAGATGTGCATGTTCAACATCAATGGATGAGACTGTAGGAAAATATATGAACCTGATGAGGGTGACTGTGAAACCTTCAGAAATCCGAAAAATAAATGTGCGCCATTTCGTCGCACAGACGCAAACAGGAGGTTAGATATACACCGTTGATCTCTGGCATTAACATCACCTCTGCTGTCATGGCAACAGAGGACTAGTGGGTTCAAACTTGATGGGTGGGACAAGGCTGTGTCGATGGAGAGAGAGAGAGAAAGAGATGAAAAAATTGAAGGAGCAGTGTAGAAAAGATCCAGCGAGAAAATGTTAGGCAGTAGGCAGAAGATTGATGGAGCAAAATAAATAAGGAGACGGAAGAAGCAGCGGTTGAGGGGGAGGATGAGTGGAACAGCTGCAGTCTTCAGTCTTCAGTCTCACACTGCCAGCCTGGCAATGAGGCAGAGAAAACAAAATGGTGGCAACAGGAAGGAGAACTGGTTTCTGCGATCAGTTTAGTGTTTAGCAATGTTTCAAGATAAATAGAATATTTTTAACTACGGTTGTTGTTGTTTCTGTGTTGATAATTACCGATATTAACTTAGGGTTAAAGAGTTGTCCCAAATGGGCTTTTCTTAAAACTAAGGAAAGGCCTTCAGAGAGGGAGGACAACAGGAAGGGTAATGGCGTCATTCCTTACGTCGCAGTGGTCTCTGAGAAACTCAAGCGAATTTCTAATCAGCATCAGATTCGTACGCATTTCAAACCCGGCAACACCCTAAGACAGAAACTGGTTCATCCCAAAGACAATATCCCAGTGCAGTGAGGAGTGTGTGGACCTCTACATTGGGGAGACCAAGCAGCCACTACACAGACGCATGGCCCAACATAGAAGGGCTAACACCTCAGGTCAGGACTCAGCTGTCCACTTTGCACGTAAAGGCTATCAACCTCTCTTAAGGACCAAGATGTTCAAATCTTGGCCAGAGAAGACAGATGGTTTGAGAGAAGCCGTTTTTGTCAACCTGGAAAAACCATCCCTCAACAGAGGTGGTGGTTTGAGACATGACCTCTCACCCACCTACAAAGCCCTTTTGGGAACAATACCCAAAAGATTCCACTCTCAACAACCTGTTTTGCATATTAACGGACCATCAATACCCACCCAACGACTGGTATCACACTTCACAGGTATCCCCAGGTCTAACCAACAGGAGGGACTTGAGGGACTTAAATTTATCATTCAATGCTGACGAGCATGATCATCTACTGGGGCTTAAATCCTGCATAGATGACATCAAGACCTGGACCCATAACTTCTTAATGCTAAATTCAGATAAAACTGAGTTATTGGTCCTAGGTCCTAGGCAGGTAAGGGACTCTGTAGCTGACATAATTGCAGCTGATTATAGTTTAACCACTGCCTCCAACACTTCTCTAAAGAATCTAGGTGTCCTTTTTGATCAGGACCTTTCCCTTAGCTCCCATATTAAAACTTTTTCTAAGACTGCCTACTTTTATCTTCGTAATATTAGGAAAGTCAGGCAAATGCTCCCCCTGGAGGCAGCTGAGAATTTGTGTCCATGCATTCGTAACTTCTGGGATGGACTACTGTAATTCTTTATTAGCTGGATGCCCAACGAGTTCCCTGAGATCTCTACAGCTTGTTCAGAACACAGCAGCTCAAGTTCTAACCAAAACTAGGCTGAGAGACCACATCTCCCCGGTCCTCACTTCTCTTCATTGGCTACCAATACATTTTAGGATCCAATTTAAGATCCTGTTAATTATATTTAAGGCTCTCCATGGGCTGGCAACCTCCTATATAGTGGAGTTGATACAACACTATCAACCCACTAGAACCCTTCGTTATGTAGGAGCAGGTCTTCTTGTGGTTCCACGAATCTCTGAATCTAGATTTGGAGCTAAAGCCTTCTGCTACCAGGCCCCTCTATTGTGGAACCACCTGCCAGCTCTAGTTCGGGAGGCCGACACAGTTTATACTTTTAAGAGTAGGCTAAAAACGTTTCTTTTTGACAGCGCCTATACAGTAGTGGCCTACAGATCCAGCCGTAGTCCTCATGTGAGGCCTTCGGCTGGACCTTGGGTTCTAGATATGCTACTGTAAGTTAAGAATGCAGAGGGTCCCATGGCATACTGGGCCCCCTATTGCTGTCCTCTATCTCTCTCTCTCCTTCCTTTTCCTTATTTATTTATTTCCTATCACTGTCCCCTATCTCTTTCTCCTTCACTTTCCTTATTTATCCCCCATTAACACCCCTTCCTGGGGACCTCACGTCCCTGGAGTCTTTATTCTTTCCCCAGAACCTGATTGCCATGGGCAGCCACTGGACTCTTACCACCTCACCACCAATCTACAATCAAGAGTTCTCTGGACCAGACCTGGAGCAGATGGACTAAACATGGACTTCTTAATAATTGGACCTCTTAGTTTAGTTGAATTTATAATGTATAATAATTAGCTGCTGTTCCGCGGCTACTGTTTTGCCTGCCCGCCTGTCTGTCCTGCGTGAGGATCCCCTTCGCTGTCAATCACCCTGAGGTTTCTTCCGTTTTTCCTGCCTGGGTTTTTGGGAGTTGTTCCTCAGCCGGTGCGAGGGTCTATAAGGGCAGGGGGTCATTGTCTGTTTTGTATATTGTTTCTTTGTATGTGTATGTAACTGTGTGTAAAGTGCCCTAAGATGGCTGTTGCTATGATTTGGCACTCTAAATAAATATAGTTGAGTTGAAACACCCCTTCCTCCCCACCCACAGGATATAACTTCTGTTACTCCCCACTAACAGTTAGAACTGAGGAAGCCTCTTGGATGAGAAGTGAAACGTTTTCCAAAAAAACTGGATGTCCAGTTGCCTAACTAAACACTTTACCCTTGTCCTGGAAGACTGAGAACCTTCATCAACATGATACTGACTTAGAGTTTTTGGCAAGAAAGTATGGCATCAAGTCAGTCATCTGGTCTGCCTGGAAGAAAAAGATGTGATCTCCTCCCAAACATTCCCAGATCTCCAACTTATTTTCTCTTTTGAAGACCTACAGTGTATTTGGGGACATATTACATTACTCCCCTAGCTTCATCGTTTCGCACGTCATGGTAATATCCATGCAACTGCTTCAGATACTACAGTCTTGTTGAAAGTGCAAGACACAGACCCCTGTATGCATACTTGAATGTTTAGTTAATGTCTAGGGCAATGGTTTTTCAAAAGTGGGTCAGGACCCACCAGTTGAAAAACCATTCTGAATTGGGACCCGTTCTGAATTTGTCGCGAACGGCGGGTCAAAAATCAAAGTGATGTAAAATCACTTGTCTTTTATTTAAAAAATCTCTTATTTTGAAAGGTAAACTCTGCTGGATAAAATGAGTATTTTTTAAATCGTTTAAAGTAAATTACTTTAAAACGTTGACATTCCACAAATATGTGACTCTAACACCGTTTTCTCATTCAATTCGGAATCAAATACCGAAGTAGGTAATTTGGGATTCGATCCCGTTTTAACTAATCCGCATTCGATTCACTTAGCATTCACATTCAGTTTAATTTTTTTATTCACTGCACATTCGATACCAGCTTTGCATTCACACACAATAAGGGAGCGAATGCGCATTAGTCTAACCATGATCCAGTTTCAATTTGATCACGTGGCTATATAACCACGTGATCAAGTTAATATGCGCTTTTATTCAACATGAATTCTATTAACAAATGCACGTGCAATTTTGAGGAACAAATGGAGCAGGTTAAAGAAAGATCAAGGCGACGTATGAAAGCGATGAGAAGGAGACACAAAGAACGAATGAAGAAGATAGAGAGAGATAGAGAGAGAGAAAATATGAGGAAGTGTTTTGTAATCCTGTTCCTAATAATGCAGCAACATCTAGCGGTTGACAAGGAGATGTGCCGCTCCTGTAGCATTTTACGAGCACGTTAAACTAATGCGGGTGTTGTTGTGTTCAAACACACAGGGGGAGCGACAACCGTTATACTTTTTTATTGATTTACACCCGTATTAGTTAATTCGGTATCAAAACCACCAACTAGAGGTGGATTAGTTGATGCGCATTAGTTGAGGAGCGAATGTGTGTTAGTTTGTAATGTGAACGCAAATGGGGAACGACACTGGCTTCGCGTCGCAGCGAATACCGAATTAAGTGCCAGTGTGAAAACGGCATTAGTTGATCCTGAACAGATCACGCTGCGTCCAGGGATCTGCAGAGAGAAAGTGAGGGATCAGACCAGGAAACAAATATATGTTGCCTTGAGATACAGATGTGAGACCAGTGTTATTGGTTTGATAGCTGCAGGCATCAGATGACAGCAACTTTCATCTCATCTGTCTCACACCTCCACCTCCCTTTTGAGCTTCTCGTTTAAAATATCCCGTTACCCTCATCTTCCTCCACCTGCGTCCTATTTTGTTTCCAATTCCTTCTCTGTCACCGTGCAGCTCCTAGAGCACATCTTCCCTGCTGCCTCACAGCATCGTTAAATAGATGAAGCTCACATTAAGAGCCAGGCTCATCAACCACCACCCTGCTCACTAAATTCTCTTTGTGGTGTCATAAACAAACGCACAGTCAATCATGTTTATATTTCCTTTATGTAACCACTTTAATTGAGTAACGTTCGATGATCTTTATGCTTGGATCATTTTTCCATTTGAATTCCAGCCTAGCAATGCAGGAGAAGAATGAGAAATGGCAACATGGCTGAGAAGAGATGCATCTTTTCTGATTTCACTGTAGACCTTAAAATGTTAAGTTAAAACCTACTGCGGTTTTTGGGTCTCCAACCACTGGTGCTGGGACCAGTACTGGTCCGTGGGTGAATTGGTGCCGGGCCGCAGAGAAATAATCTTCCCTTTTCAGATTCAGATTCAGAAAAACGTTATTTGTCCCTGAGGGACAATTCAATAAACAACTAAGCAGCATAATAGTGCAGGTATGAAAGAGACATAAATTTGAAAATAAAATAAACATAAAATAAAAATAAAATTGGAAAATTAAAATAGGATAAAAGATAAAAATAAATAAAGGAACCAGTGAGACATAGTTCAGGAGTGTAGATGAGGTTATATACACAGTATATACTTTGGAGTAGAGTAAAGTGATTGATTGGAGTAGTACATAGAGTAGTTCTAGAGATGGAGACCGGCGTATTTACGGAGGCCATGGTTTTGAGGCCCTGCCAGGCTGAACGGAGGTTACCTGAGGTGAACTTCTTTTCCACTTTATTTCTGTATCTCAGTTTAGCTGTCCTTATGGCCTGATTGACCTCTCTACATATATATAATATAAATGGGCTGGGCTGTGAGTGGCCGTAGTTGCAATTTCATTGTCAAACACGCTCACATCTTTTTCAAAAATGTTAGAAAATAGAAAAATAATACATTTGGGGGGCGGGGCTTAAAGGTTTCAAAATTGAACAAAAAAGGCTCTAGGGCTCTACAGGGCTTTTATCCTCAAATCCTCAAAATAAAAATATCCTAAAAATATGTATTTAATTTCTTGTTTTTTATGATTTATTCAATACAACAAAACAAAAAACATTAATATTGTTAAGTTAAACTTGAAATACCACATATTGCACAGCAGCATTAATCCTTATTTTGTATTTGTACCCTACTTAGTCATTTTAATAGTAGCCTTCACAGCAATAGGCAAATGAAAAGACACACGGATAGAAATAGCTTCAGTTGAATAAACAGCGCTCTTTTAAAGTGCAAATAAGCATTTCAGCATTATCACAACATAAACAATTCCTCTTATCGTCCATCACATGATAAACAGCACCGAACAGTGGTTCACTGGTAATTGAGGCAAATACTTACAAATACCATTATGCATAACACAACATGGTTCGAGTAGCTCCACTTGTTAGTGAACCCAACGTCTTGAACGGGAGAATCCAACATGATGCGCTCCATGATTTATGTCTGATGTGGTGGAGCATTGGGTATTCCAAACAGAAAGAGTGTTGGACAGTATTGTTGTCCCATGTGTCAGGTTCAAACAACCTAAAACATGAGCAAGTTCATTAAACAAAATGAGGCAAAGACAACAGTTCAAATTACTCATGAGAAAAACGCGAGATGTGCACAGTCTCTAAAACGTTGTCCCGTACACTTCTGCGTTTCTCCTTTATATTGAAGACAGGAGGTCCCTAGTTACACCAATCACGCTGCAAATCTAATAGGTAGAGACATCACTTACTGTATTTACAACATGACACAATGCTTAAAAACAGTCTTTGACAATGTTTAACGTTCAGCAATCATTATCAGCGTAGGCGAGTTCATCCTGGTTAATGTTCACTTTGTGGAGGTGAAGTAAAGGACGACTGCAAATGTTTTCTCAGAAGGTGAAACAGGGCAACAGCAAAATCAAGGCAAAGACAGGCAGCAAATGTTGACTTATAAATGTGAAGCTCCACAATCAGGTCCTGTGTTGTTAGAAGTATAGTTGAAAAACAATGGTGAAAGCAAGTAACAAACGAACACAGTAATATAATGAATCAGACGATAATATGACAAATATGGGATAACAATTATTACTATTCTAACAACATTCCACATTCAGAGGTCTGACAAACAATGTCTTGTGATTTGAGTGTATGAGGAAAACACGGCTCTATTAGTAATCGGGATTTATTCGGTAGAACTTCCGATGAAATTCAAGGATTCCAGGATTTAAGGAAGCATTACTGTCATTGCAACACATGTTAAGCATATGATGAACGAAATAAGACACTGGGATGAAGGTGAAGGGGAGAAGAGGAAAGAAGAGAAAACAGGAGGCAAGGACATTAGATAGATGAAGCTAACGCAGAGACAATTTGCAGCATAGGACCTTGAAATCCTTGAATCCTTAAGAAAACAGACTTAGATCTGAAAGGTCCCCGGATCGAACCCCCCATACCGCCAAGTTACCACTGAGTTGCCCTGAGCATGGTATCGTCCCCACACACTGCTCTCCTGCTCACTACAGTTATGGGTTAGAGGCAGAGGCGTCATTTTCACATCTGAGGGATTAATAAAGTTCTATAAATCAAAATCTAAATCAGCCAGGATTCGGGCAAAACATCTGTCTGTCAGTATCAAGGGTCAATCCGTCCGTTAGAGATGTTTGACACATTTGATATACTGTATGTATTTTCTAAGGTAACAGTTGTTCTATGTTTCAATATTTTGAACTTTCCTCTTCGTCTCTTATACTACCAGGTAAGAGACAAAGAGGAAAGCCAAAGACGAGATTTATGTATGCGGTGAGGGAGGACATGGAAATGGTTGGAGTTGGAGTTGAGATGGAAATTGACTCGCTGTGGCAACCCCTGAAAAACGGGATAAGCTGAAAGGAGCAGAAGAAGAAGATTGTTGTGTTGGACCTGCCATGGTCAGAAAACTGATACAATAAATCCCCCTGAGACGGAGAAGTCTGTCCTGCTCTGCTAATTTGTAGACAACACTTTCTACAATACTGGTCACTTTTGCTTTTGGGTGTTCTTTATCTTTTTTTATTTTATTTTATTTTCCCTCTTTCAGAGACAGCTGTGTGGCTGTTTAAGTGAGTCTATTCCTAGTTATTTTGCCTTAATTTCCATCATGAAAACATCCCGTGAGAAAGTGTTAGTGTCCATCATATTTGCCGAGACCAGATTTGCAGCATGTGATTTTTATTATTTTGGTTAAAAATTAAGACTTGACCATGAATGGACTTTATAGTGCATTTCTTTTATTTGTAGACCTAAAATAAATTTTAGTTTTTACTTGCTAATGTTTAGTTTCTTCCCTGGCAAAGGCACCCTGAGGTTTCTTCCTTTTTTTCCCTTTGTGGATTTTTGGGAGTTTTTCCTCAGCTGGTGTGAGGGTCAATAAGGGCAGGGGCTATCTCTATATATTCGTTTTTATTCTTGTTTTTATGCATACTTGTTTGTAAAGTGCCTTGAGATAACAGTTGTTATGATTTGGCACTAGAAACAAATAAAAGTTGAAGTTAAAAGGCCAATATGGATTAAATCTGTTGTTAATAATAGCTAATATTGAGCCAATAATATCACTTGCACCGATATCATCGCATTAGAAGATGCACCGTTGATCTATGAGAAAATTGTAGGTTTTCACGTGTGCCTTATGGTCCAGGAAATATGGTCAAATGATTTTCCTGATTTTGTGCTAGTGATTTTTTTAGGGGCAAAAAAAACAAAGCCATCCAAATAAATGTGTAAACATTGATTATTGATTTTGTGAATCAACAAATTTAAAGCAAGTCCAAGTATCATAAGTACCATAATTTACACCGCCATCTGACTGTTTATTGCTGCTTAGATACGTAGTGGAGGACATTTGTCTGACACATCTGGCCAAAGAAAGGACGGTAAGTATGACTGACAAACTGAATGGCATTGATTTTCAGAATCATACTTTAAAGGGTTTCTTCATCCATAGATACCAATACAATTTGTGATATTAAAATGTAAATGCATTAGTATGGCTTAAAAGTGTCAAGTGATAACAAAGTTTATTTGTTTTATTTACTACAGACTCTTTAGAGGCTTCTATAAAATGGTCAGATCAGGAAATTCTGTCATTCTCTCAGGTTCTTTACAGCCCACGGGCGCTCAGCTCAGAGTGTTAGCAGCTCAAGAATGCAGTTTAGACCAAATTGGTGTTAAATAGGCTGTTTCTTTGCCATCTGTTGCTCTGCCGTGGGCTAATTAGCATAACATTTAAATTTCCCCCAGAATTTGCATTCTAAAACACAAAAGTACAAGTGGGCAACTGGCAATTTTTTTATCGATGTAGAGTTAAAAGTTACTAGCAGAGTAACAAAATTGCCGTTGGTAACTGTTTGTGAAACTACAGCTGGGACACAGCGTCATTGTCTTTGTGTCTTGGGAGCATAAAAGACCCGGACTTTATAGGGACATGTCCTATGACTGCAAAGAACGTTGAGGTTGTTCATTGCTTACTGGAGGGTCTCTGCAGCCTTGCTCCTGAAGGCTGGGCAAGTGGCACACACACACACACACACACACACACACACACACACACACCACACACACACACACACACACACACACACACACACACACACACACACACACACACACACACACACACACACACACACACACACACACACACACACACACACTGGGCTTATATGTGGGTGCTGATTCAGCATGTCAGTCACTGAAAAACCCAAAGATTCATTTCCATTCTCCATAAAATGTTTTGGATGTCAAATCATTTTTCAGACTGACTTTCCTGATGCTGACGTTACTGAAGTTGTAACTCCAAATCCTCCGTGCGCTGCCTACAAGGATGTTCTAGGATGGTATTAAAATTGATGGGCGAAGCATAAGCCAGGACAGCACGGTTCAGACTAATGATTTTTCTCCATCGACTCCATCCAAGGCTGCATACCTCGAACACAGGAAGTGATTCACAAACAGAGGCGCGCACACAAATACACACACATCGACACGATCGTTAAAGCTTAGCCTCTGTAATGAGTGCATGTCTACTTCTGCCACTGGGGTTTAATTGTCTGGCCACAGGGGGGAGAAGTGAGTTATCGACCACCTTGACACAGCAGTGTCATTCATCACAGCTGTGCAACTCCCTTGGAGAGTAAATGGTATGGTGTCTGAATCATATGTAAGTAGTTGACGTGGTAAACAAGTGAGGGCAAAATAATTACAGATTACGGAAGGTGGTGCAGTTCATTTGAACGCAATGGTTTTTGTAACCATATCTCGACTATGTCTTTGTTAAACGTAGTCAATTTTGTTAAAATAAAAACGTAATAACATCCTAGTTTCTAGAGCAGAGGTGTCAAACTCAATTTTCCAGTGGACCACAATTCAAAACTGGCATCAAGTCACGGGCCAGACTGAATATATATTGAAAAATAAACTGTAAATATTTCTCTTGTAAATATTAAATGCAGGGGCAGTGCTAGGGTCTCTTGGGGCTCCTAGCAAGATATTGCTGTGGCCCCAAGACTATTAGGGCCCACAACAAAGACCTTTGGATCAGGCCCCCTAGTGGCAGGAGCCCCAAGCAACTACCTGCCTTGCCCGTCTTCAATGCCACCCCTGATTAAATGTTGATTCTTGGGAACATTGTTTTTTACAGACCTGTCAGTAAATAAGGCAGTGCTTCTCAATTATTTTCTGTTACGCCCCCCACAGCAAGAAGAAAACAATTCGGCCCACCACCCACTCTCCACCGCAACTATAAATAATAGCATTTGTCTATAAAATAGTTCTAGCTACACCTCTGCATAACATCGTATCCTTGTTAACATAAAGAAAACAAAAAGAAAGAGATATAGTTCAACTTACAAGGATGTGCAATTACACTTTATTGTAGTACGATGGAAAAAAAGGATGTTCCCCAGGGGGGCCCGCCCCACTATTTGAGAAGCACTGGCCTATATACTGGTGGGCCAAGTCCAATACATATTTGATATGATCCTGTGGGCCAAATATAATTACACTGCGGGCCAGATCTGGCCCGCGGGCCTGAGTTTGACACCTGTGTTCTAAAGAGATAGATAATTTCATCCAAGCAAAAAGCCTGACACTGTGCAGAAGTGGTTTAAAGTCACTCCAATGTAACTCACTTTAAATTTTATTTTCCACAATAAAAAAAAGCTCAAGCATCACTGTCCAGTTGATGTGCTGTAACAGAAATAGAAACAGGAGATTTTAACGGAACCATCACGGACTAGAAGTCCAACATGGAGTAGGAGAGGAAGCCTGAGGGGCTGTAACACTGTCAGAGACAAGAACATCCAACAACCTTTCTGGTGCCCTTTAGATTGTTGTCATGTCCAGGAGGTTCCAGTGCTGTTATTGGCTCACAGTGGGGTCTGCACTGTTAAGGATTTTTTTTTTATTATTATTATTGTTTATTACAATTTCTTCACACTCCTGATAATAGGAACACAATGCATGCTACATTAAGTATTCAGTTCAAAGCATGTATTGTCATATGCACAGTTAGATGGCAGGTTTCCGCGTTAAATCAAAATCTTATTTTGCCGTCCACTCAGAATGCCAGAAAAGATGAGAAGTTGAGGATACATAGAAGTATATTGGAAGTTGATTGGTATTTACAAATGTACATTGACAGTTTGTACAAGTCAATGTTTGTTTGTGTAAGTGAATGTCTACAGCATCAATGTGCAAAAGTATTGTCCACTGTGTGAATGTGCAAATTCTTATACCAAGTGGTTGGAGTGCAAATGGGTCATATCCACTCCTGTCAGGTGTTAGGGATATCATCTGCTAGAGATGATGTCTTCATCCCAAGTTTTTTGGGGAAATTTTTCCTCTGCATTTAACCCATCACCATAGTGAGCAGGGGCAGCTCACTGAGCCAGCGCCCGGGCAGCAGTGTGTGGGGATGATACCATGCTCAGGGCACCTCATCGGTAACTTGGCAGTGGGGGGATTCAAACCGGGGACCTGAACCACTCGGCCACCAACTGACCCAAAGTTGTTAGAGTGTCTGAAAGCAGAGGAAAGGAAATAGTTTGTGAACCATGCAGTCCCGCACTGCACAGACCTCCGTACTACAGTCCTGGAAGGAGAGTAAAGCTGCAGAAGTTGCTGATAATTTTTTGGGACTTAGCAAACTGCTCACCATCTCCATTCCTCGACCTTGGATATGCAAAACTACGGAATGGTGTTGTCTTCATGGCAGGCCGAGCATTCGTTAGTAAACAGGTTGTACAGGATGGGACAGAGGACACACCCCTGAGGTGTGCAGAGATAATACCTAATAATTAATGATGAGCCCGGCAACACTGACGCATCGGCACAAGCGTCAAGCTCATGTAGTGAAACACTTTGTTGGTGCGCGTATCACTTTTAGAAAGTCACGTGACCGATTAGTGATGGTCCGGCAACACTGGCGTGTTGGCACATGTCGTCGAGCTCATAGAGCCAAACCCTTTAGGAAAGTCACGTGACCGATACAGGAACTGTTTCGAACTAACATGAACGAGCCAAACTGTGTCTGTAAGGACGTGCATTTCTCAATAGGTTGTACCAGCCACAACAAAGAATCTCTGTTGTGATCTTATTCCATCTCATCATTGAATTATGACGCAGCCTCCAATAATAAAGTTTCCGCCATTTTGATCTCCTATTGGGAAATAAGTGTATATCCTTGTTGTTTGTCAAACTTTACCAGTTGTCCTTCCAATTTCTTTGTATCCCAGCCTCATCTGTGCCCTGTGTGAGCGGGTGTTTTCTGCAATTGGTGAAGTAATAATAATAATAAAAAAAACAACTTCAAGACGTAGGGGAAACTTCTTTTTTTTAATAATATAAAAAAACAGTCCACAAGCATCCTTATTCTCAACACGTTCACTTTCATTTTCACGTTATGATATATGTTCTGAAAATATTAAAGTATTCTAAATGTGAATGTCAAAAAAACGACAAAATACATTATTGTACTAGGACGTCATAGGAGTGCCAGTTGAGTCTGTCAACAAGGTTGCCTGTAGGGATTTATAAGGTCCAGCAGGTGTCAGTATTCAGTGACACAGTTTCAACACAGTATCGATACAGTTTTGCAATGTGATGAAACGCTTCATGAAGCCTCATTGACCCATCAGTAGTTTAAACCATACATGTATGTCTGAATATAATGCCGTGGCATGGCAGTAAGGTTTGATGAGGTGAACCAACTCCATCTGATCAATAACAAGGCATGTCACTGGGGGAATCAGATTACCTTCTGTTAGGGTTGGGTTCAAGGTCACGGTACTGAAAAAGACAAAGAGGAAAACATATCCACTCTGGTCTTCCCTCGACATGGGAGCGTACACAAACGACCTCTTGGCTAGTTTTATAGAACAGCTGTTAAAGCAGGGATTTCTTCAGTGAAGACATGGTTGGACTGAAATTCGGGACTGGGAGACTCTTCTCTGGGTGTTCAAACTGAACTAAACATACACTGCTTACACATACACAACCTGGTACATGAACTCTTAACTATAATTTCATCAGTGGTTCGGCTACATGAGCCCAAACCAAAACCTGACAGAACATAAAACTCTTAACATCAAACCAAAATTAGTTACTTCGAAAGCAACTGGACATAGTAGGTTTCTTGATTTGTTTGGATTGAATTACCTGGATGACTGAGAATCTACACAGACATCTTAACATCAAACTTCTTCAAATATTAGCAGTAACTCCTAGACAAGGCAAACTAAAACCTGACCAAACAAACAATGATCGCACAAAGACTAAGTGAGAGAGAGGGGTATATATACCATGGGCACCAGGTGACACAAGTGAGACTAATGACCAAGACACAAGTGACTGTGATGACGCCGATTACGCAACACCAGACAACAGCAGGGAAAGTTCTTGGGAAAGTGAGGCACTGCTACCTCATTGCCTTGAATTAATTGTCAGCTGTTTAACAACTAAAAATGTTATATGTACATGCATTTATGCATTTAGACTAGATTATTGCCAGGTCAAACTAAAGATGTCTTTAGTTTGTGCTTTGCTAAAGAAATACTGTAACTAACTGGACAGTCAGTCCTCCTCACACTCTCTCAATTCAGGGAACTTCCCAGTAAACGAACCCCATAGAGTCATTAGACGCAGAACTTTTGTGTAGATCAAAATAAAAAACCTTTATTAACCAGTAATTATAATTTTTCGATACATTTTCTGCACTTGTGCAAAAAATTACAACTGTTTCTGATTTGGTTTTCCTTCCTTGAATGGGTTCCCAGCTCTAATTGTGGTTAAAATACACATTTCTGGGTTAATGTATTATTATGAAGATATCTTTTTACAGTCAATCCCTAAAGTTTCAATCTGGGAAGTTATCACAAGTGATTTTTTTTGAGTTTAGAAGTTTAGCAGTTAGAGTGACCACCTGTGGCCGTTTTAGTGTAAGCTCATGTGTGATGCATTGTGTTTTACAGTATATCAGGCTTCTTGTTGTTGTCCAAGTATGTGTAATAGTCTATGTTAGAGAATACCCTGGTGGAAAACTATTCTCCGCAGATGATAAAATTTTAATCTGATATAAATAAATTATTGATTGAGTTACAACAATATGAACTCCACAATTAATCTTTAAAAGGAAAGGAAACGCCTTGTCATTGTGACACTGTGATCCACACCCCTGCACACAATGAAACGTGACCGCTGTATATAACCCATCACAACGGTGAACAGTGGGCAGCTTTGAGCGCAGCAGTGAGTGGGGGACGGTGCTATTCTCTTTGGACCACAGTAGTCACTTGGCAGTTGGTGGATTTGAACCTGGAGCCCTCTGGACCCCAGTCCTTAACAACAAAGCCACCACGGCCCCGGATCATTACAGGGTAGGACGTGAGAACCAGCTGCAAAGACAAAGGGAAATCTGGAATCTTGCTTTTTGCTTGTTAACATGAAATGAAAACAACTTAGACGTAATATGTCACACCTTGTTTCATATGTGAAACATTTTTATTTTTGAACATTTTTATGTTTGTCTTCGAAAGCACTATTGAACTGACTGTAAAGGGAATATTAGCCATCTTGGGCATTACTTTTTTCTGGTACTTTCTATGCAGAACCCCTTCAATAGATATTAGGGGACAGATGATCTACTAAATTGTAGATTTAGCGTTTATCGAATTCCCTCAGAATCAGTCCTTCCTCGATATATAAGCTCCATGCACATGAAGTTTACTTACGAGTAAACAACTTCTGCATTTGACATTAAGGGACACTACTCGATTTAAGAGGTCAATACAGAATTTTCTCTTCTATTTTTCATCTGTTACCGGTCTGTGACCCATGAAATCCGTACGTGTACTGGTCAATAAAGGCCTGGTTAATACAAATGCACTGAAAAAGGTCTGTTGTCCTAGATCAGGGGTGTCAAACCGGATCCACAAAGGGCCGGTGTGGCTCCAGGTTTTTGTTCCAACCAACCAGCAGCACACCTGACTTGAATTTTCAATCATCTGATCTGAGTCTCCAGACAGCTGATTAGTCAACTAGTTTGCTCTGGTACAAGAACCTGCAGCCACAGTGGCCCCGTGAAGGACGAGTTTGACACCCCGTCCTAGATGTGCAGCCACAAATCAGATTCCATCTTGAGTAGCCCACACGCAGATACATATTGACACACACTAAGGCAGCCTGCCCATAGATATATACAGATCTATAAATGTATAAATGTCAATGTGTCAAATTCTGCCACTTGGGGTGTGTAAACTTGGACGAGACTCCAGTGTTGACCTTTTACGTTTGACGTCAGCTGATTTGATTGGAGAGCAGGTAGTGTGGGATTACCTATCTCAGTGACATCAGACATCACGATGAAGGTTCGCACACATCCAGGTCATGGTCAATGTAAAAAGATTTGTCAGGAATCTGGACATTAAGTTTTGGAGAATGTTTCAACCTTCATCCAAGAGGCTTCTTCAGTTTTAACGGTCAGTGTCAGTGGTGGCCTTGATAGCCAGCAAAGCCTTCTCTGCTGGCCTAAACGTACTCATAAAAACACGTTTATTCACAAATATTTTAAAATAAAATTGTATTATGTATGGTGTTTTTTTATTAATATAAAATGTTTTTCATTTAAAAAGTTAAAAACGTTTTATACAATCATATTTAAGCCAACAAGTGTTGCCAGGTTCCATGAAATCTGCCAGAGCCTTCAGAATCAAAAGTGAGAGCTCAACCCACTGTAATGCCATTTTCTCATTCAATTCGGGATTGAATCCCAAAGCAGGTATTTCGGGATTCAATCCCGTATTAACTAACCCGCATTCAATTCACTTTGCATTCACATTCAGTTTAATTTGGTATTCGCTGTGCATCCGATACCCGTTTTGCATTCACACACAATAAGGGAGCGAATGCGCATTAGTCTAACCATGGTCCAGTTTCAATTTGATCACGTGGTTATATAACGAGAGCTCGTTAATATGCAGTTTTATTCAACATAAATTCTGTCAACAAACGCACGTGCAATTTTGAGGAATAAATGGAGCAGGTTAGAGAAAGATCAAGGCAACTTATGAAATAGATGAAAAGGAGACACAAAGAACGAATGAAGAAGATAAGGAGAGAAAATATGAGGAAGTGTTTTGTAATCTTGTTCCTAATGTAGCAAACTGTTTTGTGGGGAAGGTAATTTTGTCCGGTCTGGGTTGCCGTACAGCCGTGACGGGTTGTTGTTGTTGTTGGTTCTGTTCAAAGTTGGTGTGGAAGAAAAAAGAAAAATAAAGACGTGGTTGTGACCAAATCCACTCTCTCATCTCCTGCCTCAGTCATTGTGTTCTCAATAACACACACAGAATAGAAGAGATGCTCGGCTACACCCAAGACGTTAGGCTACACTAATAATGCAGCAACATCTAGCGGTTGACAAGGAGATGAGCCGCTCCCGTAGCATTTTACGAGCTTGTTAAACTAATACGGGTGTTGTTGTGTTCACACACACACTGGGAGCGACAACCGTTATACTTTTTATTGATTTACACCCGTATTAGTTAATTCGGTATTGAAACCACCGACTAGTGGATTAGTTAATGCACATTAGTTGAAGAGCGAATGTGCGTTAGTTTGTAATGTGAATGCAAACGGGGAACGACAGTGGCTTCGCGTCTCAGCGAATACCGAATTTAGTGCTAGTGTGAAAACGGCATAAGTGAATGGGTGCAGCCCTTTCAGACTACAGCACTCAGACCAATCATCTGGCCAATCATGACGTCAGGGCCATCTAGCTGGCCCTACCTTAAAGGCAACACATAAAGGTTTCATGATTGGATAAGTTCTCCCAGAAGTCTGAACACGTAATCTTGTTTGATTTTTAAAACAGAACTGAATGTAATGTTTGAAAACTGAACTGACTGTAATGTATGTATGGCTGATTTTGAAGGGAAAAGTCTTGATTTTCTTTGGATCCAAAATCTGAGGAAGAGTGTGTGGCAACTTTACACATCGGCATGTTTGGCTGTAACCATCACTGTGTCCACTGACTCTGTTGAACGTTCATTCTCAGCATTGAAGCATCAAAAAAACGTACAGTAGAAACAGAACAGGACAGACACATCTTTCAGCATTAGCCGCCATGTCCATCAAAAAAGACCTTCCGGTGTATCTGAAATACAAAGATAAATTGTTAAATGAGTCAAAAGATTCATTGAAGGTATTTTGAAGAAAGGAAGACTGATGGATTTTATTTTTAGATAACAAGGCACGATACCGATCCACTTAGGTCAGTGCAAACATTTTAATTTGATTTATAATAGTTTTTTTCTTGGTTATTGTCAAGTTGTTAGAAAGAAGCTCGGACAAAGACGTACAGGAGTCTTTTATTTACCTTGCGTTAACCACCGAGAACTGCCGTGTTCCTAGTCAACCCGTCAACTGGTGTGCGGGAACAGAACTGCCCGCCACACGCCAACTTCCTCCCCCCCATTCTTTCAAAACAAAAGCATCCCTTAGTATTACAACATAATACGACAGTTATTAGTTATTAAATCATTTGCAACAGTGTTACAAACAAACAAGGGTGAAAGGAAAGAGAAGTTTGGTGTTTTTTGTTCATCCGGAAGAATCAGACTTTGTTGAAGTTCTAAAGGACAATTGGCATGTTTGTTACTGTGCTCATCTCCATATAAAGCTAACCTAGGATTCTCCTTTGTCAAACCTACCGTACCAGTTTGCACTTTTGACTACCAGTGGGCAAAGGTGCCAGTTCTTATGATTTTTTTTTTTTTATGTTGTTTTGCCGGTATCGAAGCCCGCAACCTAGTGGCGATGAAACAAACAGTTGCCAGCACAATTAAATGTCAGAAATATTAAAAATATTGATTTTAAATGCTTTGGAAATTAAATGTTGCTTGATGAGCCTAAATTAGGGGTGATATAATGTATATCTGTCAATGCTCAAGTCGTGTGGTAATACAGATTTTATTGAGACATGCTAATCTGACGTTACAAAACTATGACGTCCCTGAAAGCCTACGGTTGGGAGTTACAGAAGTTATTTCCGTCGGAGGGAGGAGAAAAGGTCGTTTCGGTTTCCTGGGGTCGTGTAGACCTGGGGTTACTTGTATAGTGTGATACCAGTTGTCAGTTGGGTATTGATGAGTCATTGTTGGAATGGTTTTGGTCACACGCTTCATTTATGTGTGAAACCAATTGTTGAGGGGGGCAATCTTTTGGGCAGTGTTCCTAAAAGGGCTTTGTAAGTTGCCACCCCCTCTGGCCCCCTCTTACAGATTATAGCTTCTGTGACTCCCAAGTGACGGTTAGAACTGAAGAAGTCTGGATGAGAGGGGAACGTTTTCCAAAATAACTGAGTGTATGTGAAAAGTTAATGCTTTAAACCAGTCAATCTTTTTCTGTTACGCACCCCCCTAGCAAGCTGAAAACAATTCGCGCCCTCCCACCCCACCACCCACTCTTCGCCGCAACTGTAAATAACAATAATTTGTCTTTAAAATAGTTACACCTCTGCATAACACCATTTCCTTGTTAACATAAAGAAACAAAAAGAAGAAGATATAGTTCAACTTACAAGAATGTGCAATTATACTTTATTGTAGTACGGTGGAAAAAAGAGCATGTTCCCCAGGGTCACACGCACCCCCCTCAGCATTGCGCCGCGCCTCCCCTGGGGGGCCCACCCCACACTTTGAAAACCCTTGCTTTAAACCATCATTTAGCGGGGGTGTCAAACTCATTCTTCGAGGGCCGGTGTGGCTGCACGTTTTTGTACCAACCTATCCAAAGCAAACTAGTTGACCAATCAGCTGTCTGGAGACTTAGCCCGGTTAATTGAAAATTCAAGTCAGGTGTCCTGCTGGTTGGTTGGAACAAAAACCTGCAGCCACACCTGCCCTTTGTGGATCCAGTTTGACACCCCTAGTCAGTAATTGATGGAGCTATTTGACCGACAACAGATACTCCAACAGGAATCGTGAGCATTAGTGTCTACTGATTTACTGATTTGGTGATGGGACAAGGTAGATGCGTCTCTACGCTGTTTAATCATCCGCAGAGCTCACCGTAAACATATTTCACTGATTGGAGGACATGGAAATAGGCAGACGGACCAAGGCTGACACATATTTGTTTGGGGCCAGAGAAAGAGCGAAGGAAGGGGTTCTTGACTGACACACAAATGTCCACCTGCAAAAACAAGACTTTGGAAGCCCTGCTGCTTTGGTAAGAAGGAAACAAGTTCTTCTCAATAACATTATTGTGGATGTTTGTATTCCTGTTATAAGCGTAGCTTCGTGAAGACAGAAATCATATGAATGTAAAGGCTGATGGTCAAGTCAAAAAGTGTTCATACTACTGGAAATCAAGCAAAATTTTTCATATAAATATGTGTGTGTGTGTGTGTATAGATATATATTCATTCACATCAAGTAACTGATATTTGCTCCATATTTACCAAGCAATCTTTCATAGAAAGTGATCTAGACATATGATAAACAATAAGCTATTGAGAAAATAAAATGATCACAAACAGTTAGTTTTGGATTTTACAAGCAAACAAATGAAAATATTTGAGGTTATGTGAACAAGAGAACACAAGGGTACATCAAATATTTGAACATGGAAAACAGGTGATTGCATAAACCTGATCACACACCAGGTGATTAGGGAACAAAACCAGTTTCTACTTATGCTAGAGGGAGCGAAGTTTGCTTTGAAGACGAATTTTAAAAGTCAAGTCAATATCTGCCACACTGTGCATCACCTCATTGGATAAGGAGAGGCATGTTGAAGCAAGAGAGAGGGCGTCAAGGAATGATGAATTAGAAAAAAAAGAGAAGAAAAAAAAAACAAAAACAGCCCCACAGAAAGCAAAGACAGAAGAACTGAAGTCAGGCCTTGACTTTTCCTGCAGTGACACAGTGTTCTGCTCCTGATTGTCACCATGTGGGTGGAAGACAAACCAGCAATAGAGGAGGCTCATAAGATCCCACCCAGCTTCTGCAGCCGTGTTTGTAAAGCTCTGCTGCTATTTACTGGAGACATGGAGCTCGTGGATAAGTACATGCAAGGTACCATAATTTTTCATGAATGATGGCTACATTTAAAAAAGCGTAAAAAAGCAAATTGTGGTACTTTAGTTTTTAAAAGTCAAAGTTTTTTTTTATAGCTATGTGCTTTTGTATTTTGTTTCTTTGTATTTGGCCTCCAGACAAACCCTTTCTGTTGCAACTGGCTGTGTCTTTCTTTCGGGGGGTGTCCAGGGTGATTTTAGCAAACAACCCCCTGAGTGGTGCCCTCATTCTGGCTGCTCTGTGCTGGGACTCACTCTGGCAGGTTCTACTGGGAACTCTGGGTGCGCTGGTTTCAACAATAACAGCTGTTGTCATAAGGCAGGACAGGTGGGAAGATATACATGCATACTTATTTTCAATGTTCCCTGTAATTTTTCATATGTCTGGGCAGACAGGCAATGTCCCTGAGCAAACTAAGGACCACTGTGAGCAACATTAGATATACACGCTGTGACCACACCGCCACAACGAAAACTAACGAAAAAACGAAAACGATCACTGAAAAAAACTCTTCTTTAACTGAAACTAACTAAAACGATCATTAAATTAAAAAAAAACTATAACTAACTAAAACGAAAATGGGTCCTAACAAAACTAACTGAAACTAACTGAAATTAGAAATGATCAACCCTTGGTTTTTCGTCTTTGTTTGAACCTCGCAGAAAACTAAAATGAAAACTAAAACTAATTAAAACTAAACTAAAACTAAACATTTTGGACAAAACAAAAACTAACTAAGACTAAATTAGTTGCTTTTACGAATAACTAAAACTAATGTAATAAAAGGCAAAACTAACTAAAACGAAACTACACTGAAAATCCAAAACTATTATAACCCTGGACCACACACACCAGTATCAAACCTGGGATCATAGCAAGTTTATTGGCTTTGAAAGAATTAAATGACAACAGCAACTAATCCACACTCCCGTCTTCGTACAATTCCACCAGCATTCAAATGACTTTTCTGCTAATTGACGCTTGAAGTAGTCCAACGTCCATTCAATCCACACTTTTCCCTCTGGAAACTTGCTTGTTAATTTAGCTTCGCAGCATGTTTTGTAGAGCAGCCCTTTCTCACTCGAAACGAAAAAATCTCACCCAGTAACATCCCTTGTTCTTTGTTCGCACATACTTGAACAGCACAATTCCATCTTAAAAGAACCGCAATTCTTTTTTACTTTGGCTTTGTGAGTGGATGTGCCACTGCCTGTTTGTTTTGCCAATAAGGGTTTAGCGCAACGTTGATCCGCGTTTATCTGTCTTTACCGTCTATTTACATTCAGCCGCCCCGTTAGCTACATGCTAACCTACAAAACAGCGGCATTTAGGCATAGAGCGCTGTTAATGACATTGATTGGCTGCGTAAGTAAACACGTGTAAACCGCGTCATATCATTGGCTGGACAGTGTTAGTTATTGTTTTACTAAAGTACCGCCTGTTGTCACATGCCAGTTAGTGAGTTGCATTACAAAAAAAGTAATTATTTAGTAAAGTTATTTGCTTATTTTATCTACACTTCAGCTTGGATTTTATTTTATGCGCTGCGTAGATTTGCTGTGCGCGGAGGACATGGGAGCAGTGCGCATTGCGCAGGCGCGCAGCTTAGAGGGAACGTTGCTTAAGTTAACCTTTGTCATTTATAATTTGTAGTTTTGATATTATTATTGTAATTATTTTAATGTCATTTTTTTTTCTTAAAAAGTTCTATCTATCTATCTTTCTATCTCACAGCATGTTCAATTTTTTATGTTTGATGCCATTTTGTCTGACTATTATTTTTATATTTGCATGACGTCAATGAATATTTTTTGTTCTGTGTTGCAGCACTGAGGTGTTTGGAGGACAATATGCTTATAATGGGATGCTGGTCTCCTTGTTGATAGGAGTCTTAAGCTCAGCTGGAGACTGGTACTGGTTGCTGCTGCTCCCAATATGCTTTGCCTCAGTGTCTTGGTAAGACACACCCACACACACACACACACACACACAGAGAGTTTGTTTGTGTAAACAATAATCATTTTTGGATGGTTTAATATCAATGGTTCACCTACAGTTTTTGTACAACAAAGAGGACAACAGTTCAGTTTGGAATGTTTAGAATAAAGCTTCGATTAAAAGTAACTTTATCTGTTTAAAAAAACACTACTACTAGATAGAAGTAGTGGAGGAAATGTTTACAATATTTCTGCACACATGAAATCCATTTCAAAGGAAACATTTTTGCCCTTTTAAGTTTGTCTTATTTAGTGTCAAACTCAGGCCAAGGGGCCAAATCTGGCACACAGGTTAATTAAATTTGGCCCTCAAGATCATATCTTGTAGCCTAGAATTGGCCCACCAGTATACAGACCTTGTATACTTGCCTGATTTGTAGTATAAGTGATGCATAGTCTTTGTTATAGCACAGACATTTTTTTGAAGGTCTGTAGAAAACCATAAAAACATTAAAAAGATCTGAAAAGGCAACATACAAAAGAAATACCATTGATGTGAGTATTATTTCCAATGCTGTTTCTCATCTGTTGATAATTTTAAGTGGCTGTTCAATATTCAGCGTTCCCAAAAAGCAACATTTAATCAGGGACGGCACATGGAGAAAGGCAATCCAGTTGCTTCAGGTTGTGGACACAGGGCCCGGTCAAAAAAAAGAAGGTTTTTGCTGCGGGCACTGATAGGGTGGGGGTCTCAGCTATATCTTTTGCTTGGAGCCCCAAGAGACTCTAGCACCGGCCCTGCATTAATATCTGGAGAAGGGGAAATATTTACAGTCTGTTTTTTAGGAACTATTCAGTCTGGTCCACGACTTCTTGCCGGTTTTTAACCGTGGCCCACTTTGAAATTGAGTTTGACAGCCCTGCTCTACGGTAAAGACGTCTAACACATTTTTGTATAATTTGCCAAAAACATTTGGACCTTTCAGTATTTTTTATACAAGTTGCCTAACAAAACTCAATAATCTTGACCATGACCTAGATAACTGGGAAACTTCATCGACAAATTGAAAAATCTGAATCAAAAGACACATTTCGCTGTCTTTCTTATAAACAAACATCAACTATGCTTAATAACCATTTGTCTCAGAAAGGGGAAATTTATATAGTGCGTCTTTGCAACATGCAGAGGCTTCCACAGAAGACGCTGTTATTGTCATCTGGTTTCTACAAGTCCTGCCTGCAGGTCAAGTGTTCTATGTACTATGCAATGGAACCACCGTAAATAATATATCATTAAGTCATGGCAATGTGTTTGTTTTCTGTCCTCAGTGTCTTCTTCCAAAGTGCCATGTCCTCATTTTTGGCCAATTGGGACTTGTCTGCATCTGTATATCCCTTCAACACTGTCCTCCTCCTCTACCTTCTATGTACCGGCTCAGAAAATCCACATTTTCCACATTACCAAGTTCTGCCTCCAGGGGGCCCAGATGTTAATGGCACAAATGTCGTGGCACTTGAGGTAAGAAGACCCTAAGAAGAAGATAGTCCATGATCTGTGTCAGTTCAGCCCACATCTATCTGTCTGTCTGTCTAATCAGCAGATACTCAAACAGCTTAATGTTAATTAACTTAATCCGTGTTTCTCAGTAGTTTTCTGCCATGCTGCCCCTTGTGGACAGAAATGTTTTAATCACCCAAGGTGGATATTAACCTTTGCCAATATCCGATAATACCGACATTGTCCAGACACTTGATTTCCAATACTGATATTAACAGATATCTGTGTACAATACAATAAAAACACTACTCCAACATAAGTTATAGAAAAATGGGGAGACCTGGGTTTCGGCAGCATCATATTCTGAATATCGGTGGAAAAATCAATACCGATTCATTGTCATATGAAAATTTTGGCCAATATCTATAGTATCGCTAGATTGATATTCCCAGACATCTCTAATTTACCCTGACGATACCTTTGTGAAGTAAGCAAAGACAAATGGCTAACAGGATCATGATCGGCATGTGTGTGTGCCATCACTGCAGCTATGTCTTATTGGGAAACAAACATTCATTCATTCATCGGGTTGCAGGGGAAGCTGGCGCCACCCAAATCACATTGCACCATATTGTGAGCCTTACTGTGTGTGGTGGGCCCATACAAAGTTATGTGGGTTGGGACAGTGCTATGCTCAGAGCACCTCAGTGGCAACCTGGCAGCTGGTGGATTCAAACAGGGGACCTTGCGGACCCAAGTCTGCTTCCTTAACCACTAGGCCACCACTGCCTAAAAAGTAAAATTGTGCTATTTTGAGGCTTTAGATACTATTGTGAGGTACAGCTGGAACACGATTAAGAAATTATAAGGGCAACTGTGCTGCAAACATTGTCTCCCACTGAGTAATGAAAGGCAAGTTGCAAAATATGACCAAATTACTCTGCCTCTGTTGATTTTAGTGTGAACACAATATTATGATAAGGAAGGCATTCCTTATTATTGACATGAAAAAAAAAATTGTAATTAAAACTAGAGATGTCATTGTCTATCAAGATGCTCATCACTGGGATAAAATTAGAATAATGTAGGTATTGAGTCAGACAGTGTAACATGTTATATATATTAACGTAGAGAGTGTCAGGTCTGTCTGTCTTCCCTTCCTGCTGTCTTGTCTTTTTTCTGTCAGGTCTGTCTGTCTCCCCCTCCTGTCTGGTTGTCAGTGTCGTCACTCTCACCTGTGTCTCTGCCATTAGTCCCACTCGTGTCACCTGGTGCCCTGTGTATATAAACCCCTCTCCCTCACTTATGCCGTTCTCACACTGGCACTTGATTTGGTATTCGCTGTGACGCGAAGGCGGTTTCGCTACCCGTTTGTGTTCACATTACAAACTAATGCGCATTAACTTATCCACCTCTAGTCGGTGATTTTGATACCGAATTAACTAATACGGGTGTAAATCAATAAAAAGTATAACGGTTGTTGCTCCCTGCGTATGTGTGAACACAACACCCCTATAAGTTTAACGAGCTCGTAAAATGCTAAAGGAGCGGCTCATCTCCTTGTCAACCACTAGATGTTGCTGCATTATTAGGAACAGGATTCAAAACATTTCCTCATATTTGATCTCCTTATCTTCTTCATTCGTTCTTTGTGTCTCCTTCTCATGTCCTTCATACGTCGCCTTGATCTTTCTTTAACCTGCTCCATTTATTCCTCAAAATTGCACGTGCGTTTGTTGACAGAATTCATGTTGAATAAAACCGCATGTTAATGAGATCTCGTTATATAACCACGTGATCAAATTGAACCTGGACCATTGTTAGACTAATGCGCATCCGCTCCCTTATTGTGAATGCAAAGCGGGTATCGAATGCGCAGCGAATACCAAATTAAACTGAATGTGAATGCAAAGTGAATCGAATGCGGGTTAGTTATTATGGGATCAAATCCCGAAATAACTACTTTGGTATTGGATTCTGACTTGAATGAGAAAATGGTGTTAGTCTTGTTGGTTCATTGTTTCTAGTTGCCTGTGTCTTTTGCCATGCAATGTCCTGTGTCTTGCCTGTCTTTAATATTCCTGGTCAAATCATAGATGTCTCTTGTTGTGAGTACTTAGATGTTTGTTGTTCATGTCCATGCTTTGTTCCATGTTCTGTCCATGATTGCTGCTGTTTATTGATCATACCATGCTTTTTTTTCTTGCCAGTGATATATATATATTTTTTGTTAAGTTAATTTTGTAATTAAAATCCTGAACTCTACTAGTCCTGCATCTGGGTCCTAACTCTTTCCATGTCATGTCATGCCATGCTTGTGACAGAGAGTAAGATATCCAGTTTATATTAGTAAATATATTTAGAGTTGTCAATCCAGGTAGATCACTCCAACCTGGTCATTTGAAAAGTAGCTCAAGACAAGAAAGTGTTGGTACTTCTGGTTTAGAATGTCCACCAGTCAAACTAAGCAGTCAACCAGTGCAACATCAGTAGGTCACATGATTAGAGCAGATGTTTGGAACTTATTATCAGTCTTAAAGCAAGGTCTTCAAGCAAGGCTGGTGTAATTCATGGCATGTTTAAACACTCTCTCATCAGTGTTGCTGAAGTACAGCATGCTTAAAATCCACCAGCTATGACTCATCAGTAACTTAGCAACAGACACCACCGGAGCTCTGATTAGGAAATTGGAATTAGCACATGTGGTTTTAATTAGCCACGGAAACAGTGAGCTGAATTGGTTATAAAAAACAGAGACGTCGTATTAGGGGAGAAGTATCTGCAGGCGTTGGTGATGACTACTGCTGTTCAGGTTTAAATGTCATGACTGTCTAACAGCCTCAAGAACAGTTGGTTGGATGGAGTGCTAGTGCAGGTATGGACAAACTAAGGCCCGGGGGCCGGATGCGGCCCTTTGAGCTTTTTAATGCGGCCCCCCGGCTTTGTCCAAATCAAATAATTGATTTGTATTATTATTGTATTTCTGTCTTTTCCGTGCAATGCTTGCTGTTCCTCAGTAGATGACACCAGAAAGGCTATAAAGCATACAGGTGTCAAACTCATTTCTGCCAGCGGGCCACAACAACACAGTTTCCTTAAAGGGGCGGTTGTAAAGATGCCACTACTCCACAATGTATTAATACATGTTACTGCAGGTAATAATTTCTTAATGATAGTTATAAGTGACAGTTATTGTTTAATTGCTCTGCAATAAAACAACTTTTATTCATCAGGTTAAGAAACTCTGCTCTATAGACCAGGGGTGTCCAAACTGTTCCACAAAGGGCCACTGTGGCTGCAGGTTTTTGCTCCAACCAAGCAGCAGCACACCTGAGTTGACAGGTTTAATCAACTGATCACAGTCATCAGACTCCGGATTGGTCAAGCTATGTGCTCTTGGTTGGTTGGAACAAAAACCAGCAGCCACACCGGCCCTTTGTGGAACAGTTTGGACGCCCCTGCTATGGACAATTTGAAAAAACTTTCTCAAGCTCCCTTGGGCCATATCAAATGATTTTCTGGCCATATTTGGCCCCCGGGCCTTGAGTTTGAGTACGACACGTATGCTATAAAGCAGTGCTTCCCGAATTTTTTTCTGTTACGCCCCCCCTAGCAAGAAGAAAACAATTCGCGCCCCCCTAGCCCACCACCCGCAACTATAAATAACAGCATTTGTCTATAAAATAGTTCTAGCTACACCTCTGCATAACATCGTATCCTTGTTAACATAAAGAAACAAAAGAAAGAGATAAAGTTCAACCTACAAGGATGTGTACACTTTATTGTAGTACAGCGGAAAAAAAAGCATGTTCCCCAGGGTCACACGCGCCCCCCTCAGCATCGCACTGTGCCCCCCCAGGGGAGCCCGCCCCACCATTTGAAAACCCCTGCTTTAAAGGGATCAAGCTGTGGTCACTGTGGAGAAAATTTGGAACCAGAGTGGAAACCCCCCCAGTACACCATCTCCGATTCTTTGTGTTTACACTCTGAAGTCTCCCAGCTTTTCAAACTAATATTTTTCTTTAACAGTTACTCTTTATCCAGCTGTTCTTTTCAGTTGCTTCTCCCCTGGTCTTTCTTCCATTCACCTGTCTTCATTTTTGCTTTATTTTCTTCTACTCCTCTCAAGGTTCTCTCTGGAGACGGCGATGACGTCAGTCCTATTTATATTTTATGTCCTTAGCTTTTGCTCAGCTGAGGTGTGTGCTGCAGCTTTTATGCCTCATGCCACTGACATACATGTACACATCCATAAAAACGTGTATTTTAGTCCTAACATCATCAGACCATAATATTTTTTTTCGATGAAATGTCAAGGTGACTTAAGGACAATAACCAACTACCCAAACCGAAAGAGCCAAACAGCTGAGACTGACGGGCGTGCAGTATGAC
>JAFBJS010054607.1:0-19915 GCA_016785265.1 Paraplagusia blochii | reverse complement strand
AAAAAAACACAAAACCTCCACCTCTGACTCTCTCTGTATATATGTGTGTGTATATATATATATATATATATATATATATAGAGAGAGAGAGAGAGAGAGAGAGATAACCTGTTTATAACACCCCCCCATATGCCTATACAAATCCTGCACAACCGTTTAAAAACCTCTCCTACACCAATATTATATATCCCATATTTATTTATGTAAATTGTAAAATACTGCTAGGAACTTCTGGATGGATGCAAACTGCATTTCGTTGCTCTGTACTTGTAACATGTGCAATAACAATTAAGTTGAATTCTATTCTAACAAAACATCACTAGCAATAACATTGTACTGACAAATATAGTGCAGTGTATATACACACACACACACACATACACAACAGTATATATGTTCTTTTCCTGGATGGATATGAAGACAAGGTGAAAACGAAGTACAGATTTAGCAGGGACATTATACTGTACCGTTGTGTTTTGGCCCGCCTGCCTGTCCTGGGTGATGATCTTCTCCATTATCTTTCACCCTGAGGCTTCTCCCCCTTTCCCCCCTTCCTAACGCAGGGTTTTCCTGGGAGTTGTTCCTCAGTCGATGCAAGGGTCTATAAGGGCAGGGGCTGGGGCATATAATCCTTGTAAAGCACATTGAGTCTGCCTAGTGCATGAAATGTGCTCTATAAATAAAAAATAAAAAAGCCAGTGTTCATCCATCTTTGATGGACGGTATGTTTAGTAAAGACAAAAGCCCGGGAAACCTGCTGTTTTTGAAAAAATTTCTAGTGAACTCTCGTTCGAACGTGAAATTCGGGTGAAAACCGTACATTTCCTGATTGGATGAAACCACAGTAGCGCCACATGAGGGTCTACTGCCATCTTGTGCATCAGTTAAGTACTGCGTATGAAACAGAACTTTCTCCTGTTGCCTCCTTCTCCTTCGCTGCCCCTCCCCCCTCTCCCCGCACCTGTCTTGTCTCCCGCAGGTTTCACCGTGGCCGTGCGTCACGATCATCTTTATGCAGGACTGTCAGGGTTCAACGGAGCTCTGTGCTGCATGTCCGTCGGAGGACTCTCCTTCACCCTCAACTGGAGGACACATCTCTTTTCTATAGCCAGCGGTGACCACAAAGCACAACACACACACAGAGGCAGGGGGTCGTGATCCACATGTTTTGCACTATTAAACTCTAATATGCTCCGTGGTTAAAGAAGCAGAGTTGGGTCTGAAAGGTTTCTGGTTCAAATCCCCCAGCTGCCAGGTTGCTAGGTCACCATTTGGGTCTGGCCACCTCAGTGGCAACCTGGCAGCTGGTGGACTCAAACCTGTAACCCTCTGTACCCATCCCTGTTCCTTAACCACTGGGCCACTGCTGCCTCAACATCCTCAAAGAAAACGTGTCCCTTTTTAGCATCGGGGGGACATCTTGATGTATCATTTTTCTTTATAAACTGTCTTTTCTGATCTTAGTTGTTATGTGACAGAGCCCAATACTTTGCTTAGACCTGTGACATTGCTCCTAAAAACAGCTCGTAGGCAAAACTGTAATTTTATCAATTTTCCTCTCTGTCCTCATCATCTCTGTGAAAGCCTCGAGCTACCTGTTGCACAGACATAGTCACTAGTCTTCTATGAATCATGTATCCAGACTGGTTCCCTTTACCTACAAACACACTTTTTTCTTTTTTTATCTGTTTCTTTTTTTTTTTTTTCCTGCAGCATTCCTTGCTTCGTACTTTGACATTGCTCTGGGAAACCTTCTTGGAACTGTAAGTAGAAAAACTTTAAATGCATGAGTACAAGACTTAGATTCTGTTTATGTTGATCAACAAAGGGTCCAGAATTGACAGTTGCATTTTTCTTTTCTTGGTACACACTCAACAGTATGCAGTGGTTGCCTTGAATGAAGGATCACATGCTTGATTTCCCAAAAAATATTTTAGAGGGAATGATAAAAATGTATCTATCTATCTCATCTATACCCTGCACCAATCTAACATACTTCTCTGCCACTCCTGACTTCCTGATACCAGACTCCATACCCTTCTTGGCACCCAGATGGATCTATCTATCTATCTATCTATCTATCAGTCGATCGATGGATCGAACAATGGATGGATGGATGGATGGATGAATCGATGGATGGATGGATGGAATGACTGATCCATCCATCCAGCATGTATGAGGATCCAAAAGGGCAGTGGCCTAGTGGTTAAGGAAGCGGACTTGTGTCTGCAAGGTCCCTGGTTCGAATCCCACTAACGGCAAGTTACCACTGAGATGCCCTGAGCATGGTAACGGCCCTACACACTGCTCCCCGGACACTCAATAGCTGCCCACTACACACTTTGATGATGGGTGAAATGCAGATGCCAAATTTTGTTGTGCGCTGTAGTGTGAATCACAGCGTCACAATGACAAAAAAAAAGAAATTTCTTTCTTCTAAAAGTTTTTTGTGTCTAAATCTTTTAAACATTATTTATGATTAGTATTAACTTACAAAATAGCCAGAGTCACCTCCCATATGACTGTCTTCCTTCGTAGGTGGCTCTTCCATCCAGCAGTATAGCAGCGACTTGCACAGATACACTGATGTCACTGCTCACAGGCACTTTGGCAAAATATCGCATCCCTCTGGATCAAGTTAGGTCTCCAGAACAAAACCTCTATTGTCGTGGCAAGTGGAAAGCTACAAGGACCAGCGAAGAAGAATGTGCAGCATAGTTTTCACCTTGGTCTCAGATCGTTCTCATAACCTTCAAGACGGCATTGTGACAAACCAGTCCACAAATAGTATCTTCAAGACATCTGCTATGTCCGGCTGCCCTCAAAGTAACTATTTTTGGATGACTGAGAACCTACACAGAAATGTGTCTTGACAAACCAGGGTTCCATACATTAGTATAGAACTAGGTTAGTCTTGAATTTCTTGTTCTTCTTGTTCCCAACACCACCACCACCACTCCGCAGGACAGGACAAAGCAGTTTATCTCCATCCCCAAAAAAGGGACAACCTTTTGAGGACACGCAGGTGGTTTGAGAGGAGTAAAAAGAAGCCATCTATGCTCATCTGGGGGGAGGTCTGCGTCACCAATTGTCTGTTACATACCATTCTACCTTGAAATCCCATTCTAGTACCTGTTCATCAATATCAGCGCAGTCTTCTCTAGACGGGTGTGACAACGACTCCCATTCACATCTGGACATGTGACATGTGGAGAGGGGAGTGGTTCTAGAGGAGTATAACTACTATTGTTACATCTGACATCAACCAGAAACTGATGAAGTTCCTCAGTTGAGGAATGAAACGTCTTTCAACTCCAAGAAGTCCAGTTCCTCGCAACCATCCATGACCTGGATAAATGACCGTTGACCATTGCCAAAATTGTTTCACAGTGACCCATTACATCCCATACTATGTATGAGGAGATCAGTAGGTCCACGTCTTAATGTTTGGTTATGATAGTCCAGTCCCTTCCTATTGTTGGTTTTTGCTTAAAGACTGTGTCAGTAACATTTCAACATTACTGTAAGACAGTTTTTCAAATAAAGAGTAACTGTAAATGTATCTGTTCTTGCAGTGCGTTGTAAAAAATGTTATTTTATTCCCTGGAAGATACCGTTGTTCCACTGTTTGACCAGCAGGTGTCGGTGTGGTGTTTACATAATATTTTACACGGTAAAAAAAAAATGTCCAAATTAATTAAAACGCTGTTATTTTCAGTTTATAACTCCTTTGGTTTTGATGATAAACGCAAACACAAATTAAAGGGAAAGAAAGCATATTTTTTAATATGCATCAAAACAACAAGACAATTTGACCAAATCAGCCATTCTTTTTTACAGAGAACAATAAAAACATAATAGATCGTACACGTTTCGTTTCCAGTCACTCATTAATCTGCATAGACGTACTTAAAATCACTGAAAACAAAAAAGGGATTTCAGTGCAGACTTACAGTGGGTATATAGACAAAAGATAATGTGCTTCAGATGACGTTGTTAATTATAATTATTATTGTTGTTGCTGTTTTTTCTTTTTTCGTGACGCATAATATTTTAGCCCCAGATTTTTCTTCTTTTTCCACAGGGCCCTCAGCATATTTCTGACAGACACTATCAAATGTGACACCTATACAAACACTAACATCCTTTCTAAAGAAAACTCCTTATAGCATGCATTGCTATACTATGTCATTGCTTTAGATCTTTATTGGTCTATATATATATTTTTTTTCCCCTCTTGGGACTAGACTCTTATCATAACATACTTTGCAGACAATAGTGATAAGATTTGAAACAGATGAAGACGTCCAAAAGTGCTGTCAGGTTTAGAGACCAACAGAGCGAACAAAGGAGAGGAAAAAAAAAGAACAAAAAAAAAAAAAAAACAATTTTTTTTTTTACATTCACTACAAACTTGAAGACTTGACGGTGATCGTTGTTGTGCTTCTTATATTTTCTTTGTGTGTATGCGTGTGTGTGTGTTAGACTGTGTTTTTCTTGTTTTTAAAGTCAATGCAGAATGACATGTAACCTGTTGATATTGCCATACAAAGTGCACTCACATGTTATTGCCAAACACCTAACAGTGAGTACGCCGCAGTAAGACGTGGTTTCTATTCATGTTCAACCCAACAAACAATCTCTAAGTGTAAACTTCAGATAAGTTGGTGTTCAATGTACATGCACAGATTTTTTCTTTTGTGTGTGTGTCCTACTGTCCATGCAGTTGTTTTGATTTAGTTGTATTTCTGCTAAACTATTCATGTCGTCATATTTTATTTTTTCTTAAGACATTATGGCTATGTTGGCTGTTAAAAGCCTATTGGAAGTTTTATAGAAAATGCCATTATTCAGCATTTTTTTTAAATGATATGTTTATGTCTGTGTTTTTGTCAGTGCAAGTAAAATTTACTCTGTGGCTAGCCACACAATCATGCTTGTAAACATTCATCTAAAATAAGCAAATGTAAACAGTGATGACTAACCACAGTATGAACAACTTCAACAGCAGAAGAGATGATATTGTTAGGGTTAAATCAGTTACAGTAAAGGGGAAAGTACTCAGTATCTCATACCATCTTAAAATATTTCAATCTTAACAAATCAAAATGTACCTAAGTAAAAATTAGGAAAATAAAAAATGCTAAGTTATATGTTTTTCTTTTTGCAATTTTTCTTTTTTTTTTTACCACCAAACAACCTTTTTCAAGAAAGATTAGTCATGTCTACGTTTTCAGGATGTTGACTCTGACTCCCATGTGAAGCCAATTGTGCTGGTAAATAAATAATGAACTGTCTACCTTCTACAAATGGGATGGAATCTCAGACAGATTAAAATAACTCTGTTTATGTTTACATATAATTGAAATTGTGTTAATCCCTAAGAAATATCTGGGTTTATCTTCATTAGTGCCTCATCGAACCTCTTCCCCGGCAGAGCAACTACAATTCCCTGTTTTTGAAGTCCAACGTGTGTGTATTTGTGGTGTATGTGTGTTTGATTGTGTGTGACTGTGTACAGTACGTGCTTTGTTCTATTAGAGTAGCCTCCCCAGCACTACTCCCTCTCTGCTTCTGGCCTCTCCCCTGAGGATCTCCAGGAAACCCAGTTTGGTCAAGAACTCCAGCCTCTGACGGTCAGTTGGTTGCACCTCACAAAATACACCCTGAGAACCTGAACACACATCAAATACAAGACTTATATTCAGAGCTGAGACTTCAGGCATCCTAGTATTGGAAATTTCATGTTTAAATATTTTACTGTTGTAGATAGAAGTGCATTAGTGCAACCGCTCTGGTTGTGACAGTTAACCACCATATTGTTGTTAATTCTATAACTGAAAACCTCAAGGAAACCTGCCCTGAGACGGAACTCTGAAATCAAAGTCTCTACTTGTAAAGTCGTAAATTCCTGTGTTGTTTCTGTCTGGTTTGTTTGCCAGTGAGTTTTGTTTTCTTGTTAAATTTTCCTGTTAATAAAACTCACTTTTTTTCAACGCTGAAGAGTGACTGGAATTTGGGTCCTACTTATGTGCTGCATCACAAAGTCCATGTGATTGTCACTTAATCCATGTAGTCCAAAGATAAGTAAACATTAATACCTTAAGTAGTGAATAGGTATGTGAATGGATAAGATTGCTGGATTCAGGTATGTCTTCAAAAAGAATCAAAATGTACTAAATATAAATAGTATTCTTGGCAATGTTTTGTTCCAATATTCCAGTTTTCTGGAGCCTATATGTAGTTCTCAAGGACTACATATAGGCTTAAAATGTTTATATGTAATATTCATCTAATGTGAAGATAATTGTGGTGTTAAGTCAACATCACTGATCTGACACAGTGGTCCCCAACCACTGGACCGGGGAACGGTACCGGTTTGTGGGTGAATTGGTGCTGGGCTGAGGAGAAATATTGTTTCCTTTTGGCCCCTTTTGGGTATTACTTCCACTTGATCTATACCCATATCAACAAAAGAACTTAATAGAAATATTTTCTCAGTGAAGACAACAACAATAAACTCAAAATGATGCAGAGTCATTAATACAAGATTTTAATTTTTATACCGGTCTGGTAGGAGAAAGTTATAGGCTGGGTGCACTTGAGAAATCCTTGTTGTGCCCATGCACAGGTAATACAGGTAGGAAGATTTTATAGGTAGGAAAATATTTCTGAACAACGGAAATGTTATTTTACTAATGTCAAGCCTGTCTGTCTTCCCTTCCTGCTGTGTCATTGTTTCTGTCTCCCCTTCCTGCAGTATCTGGTCGTCAGCGTGATCACGCTCACCTGTGTCTCTGTCGTTAGTCTCACTCGTCTCACCTGGTTCCCCCAGTATACATACCCCTCTCCCTCACTTAGTCTTGTCGGATCATTGTTTGTTGCATTGTTTGCTGTTCGTTGGTCCCACGTGGTATGTGTTTCTTTAAGTCTTGTTTGGCTGGTCCTGTCCTGTTCTGTTTTTCTGCCCTGTTCCTGCCTGGTCTTTTGCCAGTGATTTTTTTTTGTTTCTCTTGTTTTTTTTTTTGTGAATAAACGCTGATCATCACCACTCAAGAAAGGCTCCACCAGTTCATGCATTTGGGTCCTCAACACTTTTGCCTGCCATCCTCACCTTGAACCTTAACAACTAAGGGGCATTTAGTGCGTGGCGCGAGAAAAGTTTAGGGAACACTGCTCTAACATGTCGTCTTAGTATGAAATGTTTAAATGACAGCTTATAAGTCTGCAGAAAGGAAACACTTAATTAACTTACCAAAAAGTAAGTGGCATGAATGCACTGTGCATAAGGATAGTCTCTTATTACACTTTTTTTATATTTAAACATTTCAAAGGAAAACATATACACTGCCTGGCCGAAAAAAAGCCGCCACCTGGATTTAACTAAGCAAATAGGTAGGTCAGGTCTAGGTTCAAAGAATGAGGTCAGCTGACTACCTGAATATATTGAATGACCAGGTTCTTCCATCAATGGACTTTTTCTTCCCTGATGGCACGGACATATTCCAAGAGGACAATGCCAGGATTCATCTGGCTCAAATTGTGAAAGACTGGTTCAGGGAGCAGGAAATGGATTGTCCACCACAGAGTCCAGACCTTAACCCCATTAAGAATCTTTGGGATGTGCTGGAGTCTACTGGAGACTCTACCATCATCAATGCAAGATCTTGGTGAAAAATTAATGCAACACTGGATGGAAATATATTGTGACATTGCAGAAACAATGCCACAGAGAATGTGTGCTGTAATCAAAGCTAAAGGTGGTCCAACAAAATATTAGAGTGTATGACCTTTTTTTTTTGGTGGCGACTTTTTTTGGCCAGGCAGTGTACATGTAACAACAACAAGGAAGAATAAAAAAATGAAAAAAGACATAATGAATAATAATGTTTTTTTACCATTTGCCTTGAGAGCAGTGAGGAGGGCGGTGAGCAAGGTTCTACTGACGCTGACGTCCACCAGTTCAGGCAGAGCATCCAGTCTCAGCTGAGAGGGGAAGTGGTAGAGGAGAGAGTCTGGGTACTCACCCTGGTCCTCCTCCATCATCTGGATAAGGTCCTGCGTGGAGATGAGACGAAAGACATATGTATTTAAGCTCTTCTCTTCCACTACACTAGTGTTTTAGGGGAGGGAGAGACTGATGAATTGTCGATGGTTATTGAAAAACTATGAACTTTAGATAAGGTTGACTTAGTGCCAAGAAGAAAGAGTTCAGTTTTGTTGCTGTTCAATTTGAGGAAATTAGTGGTGAACCAGGTTTTAATTTCGGAGAGGCAAGAGGTGAGTTGGGAGGTGGGGGGGTATGGAGCTGGGTTTGCAGGAGAGGTAGAGCTGAGTGTCATCCGCGTAGCAGTGAAAATGGATATTAAATTTACGGAAAATGTGACCAAGTGGGAGAAGGTAGATGATGAAGAGAAGAGGCCCCAGGACAGATCCTTGGGGCACACCTGTAGTGACTGGGTTCAATTCAGTTTTGTTGCTGTTCAATTTGAGGAAATTAGTGGTGAACCACGTTTTAATTTTGGAGAGGCGAGAGGTGAGGTGGGAGGCGGGGAGTATGGAGCTGGGTTTGCAGGAGAGGTAGAGCTGAGTGTCATCCGCGTAGCAGTGAAAATGGATATTAAATTTACAGAAAATGTGACCAAGTGGGAGAAGGTAGATGATGAAGAGAAGAGGCCCCAGGACAGATCCTTGGGGCACACCTGTAGTGACTGGGGAGGGTTTTGATGAGACAGAGTTCAGTTGTATGTGTTGTGTTCGATCGGTGAGGTAGGAACGGAACCAGCTGAGTGGAGTGTGGGAGAGCCCGATATCGGAGTGTCTTGTGAGGAGGATGGGGTGTGAGATGGTGTCAAATGCAGAGCTCAGGTCCAGAGGGATGAGGATGGAAATAAGACTGAAGTCAGCTGCGATGAGGAGGTCGTTGGTGATTTTGTCTCTGTGCTGTGACGGGGACGGAAACCAGACTGAAAAGGTCTGTATAGTGAATGCAGGGATACGTGAGAGTGGAGTTGGTTGGAAACAGTTTTTTCAAGGATTTTGGAGAAGGGAAGGTTAGAGATGGGGTGGAGATTGTCGAAGTTGTTTGGGTCGGAACCAGGTTTCTTTAAAATGGGGGTGACAGTAGCGGTAGGGAGCAGCGGAACAAAACTGGAGAAGGGATGAGATGACAGTGGAGGTTCGGGGGGGCGGAGGGGAGAGAGTTTTGAAGGAGTTGGTGGATGTTGTGGATTCTGAGGTTGAAGTAGTCCATTATAGAATTACAGGTTTGGGTGGAGAGGTAGAGAGGTGCCCTCACTTTTTGGTCTTGTGAGCCACCAAGATTGAAAACTCTAAATATATTTACCTATATAAACTGGATATGTGACTCTATGGATTTAACATATATCTTTTTCTCCTTTTGTCTTCTTTAGGGGTTGCCACAGCAAGTCAACACCCTGTCCTCTGTATCCTTAACTCTGACTCCAACTTCCTCCATGTCCTCCCTCACTGCATGAATCAATCTCCTCCTTGGCCTTCCTCATCATCTCCTACCTGGTAGCTCCATCTCTAGGAACATTCTTCTACCAATAAAACCACTGTCCTTCCTCTAAACATGTCCAAACCATCTTAATCTGGCACCTCAGCTCTGCCTACTGTCTTCTACCTATTCCTAGTGTCTCTCACCCATGCATCATGGCTGGTCTCACAAACATATCTACATTAACATACAACATATGCTATACTGTCTGACTCAATGCTAACCCTAACCCCTGTTGTGCTGCTGCAGTTGCAACCAGCTGCCACCTGAGGCCCTTAATGAGTCAAATTCGAGGATCATTCTCGATTTATGGCATAAAGTTCATTAAGATCTTGCGATATTGTTAAAACATCTAAAAATGTCGTGCTTGCATCAAACAAACCTAACTGTGTCAAGACAATAAGTCAGTTGTTAAATTTAGAAGCACATTACGGTAGTGGGATTTTATTCACTAACAAATTGCTGTCCACAATCTATCTGAACATAATCTGGTACCAACCTATAGCCAGGTATCGTTTGGTTCTCAAAACAGAAATGTTCTCTATGCCTCTGCGAGTGTGAAAGACAGTCATCCAACTGACTGTGTGAGAGAGTCATTGTGTACAGTGACGCACAATTGGAGGCTTTGCTGATTAATCTCACAGCTGTCTCAGTGCGACCAAAAATGTTAACGTCCTTTTGCCATTTATGTCAGTGCATTTAAAGTAATCATTAAGTATATGATAAAACCTTTTTATTTAATCCTTTTTAGTCCTTTCTGCTTATCAACAATCACCTGTGTGTTGGAGTACGCGTTGCCCCCTTTTGGAGGATATTTGTCTCTCATGGCAGGAATCCAGCTGGCCTGGCATCGCTTGGCAAATGACCGGACATCTAAGATGCCCAGCACACATCCGCAAACACCGAGCTCATCCTCTAGGATGAAACTGTACTCTGGGCACATGGCCAGGCACGGCCCGAGGCAGCTACAGAAATAAAAAGGCGAGAGCGTTAAAAAAAAAAAAAAAAAGGAATGACCTTAATTCTCTGTTTACCAGTCACAGGTGATGAGTCTGCACCTTAATGTATGAGTCATAATAAACATTATGTGTGTGATGTCAGGATTTTGCAGATATATGGCTTTGACCGCCAGCTGACAAATTCAATCTGTATACACTAAGGTCTTAGTGAATACTGATCTTAAGTGACTTTTCTTTCACAGCGTTTTTTTGTATTATTATGCTTACAATATAAACACTGTATAAGTCATAGTGATCAGCCTTGTAATGAATTGATAAGTACACACCGGTCCCCTATGACATCTGGGTGAGCGAAACTGGATTCTGGACCTCCTTTAATCCTCAGGTGAAGTTGGCGGACCATACGGTACAACTCCATCTAAACACAGGTAAGGAAATTCCATTAGTTTGCGCAATGTCTGTAGTTAATTATATCTGGTGTTCCCTATGAGTTATTATTCTGTAAGGCAGGGGTTTTCAAAGTGTGGGGCGGGCCGCCCTGGGGGTCGTGGTGTGATGCTGAGGGGGGCGCGTGTGACCCTGGGGAACATGCTTTTTATCTGCCGTACTACAATAAAGTGTAATTGCACATCCTTGTAAGTTGAACTATATCTCTTTTTTGTTTCTTTATGTTAACAAGGATATGATGTTATGCAGAGGTGTACCTAGAACTATTTTATAGACAAATGCTGTTATTTATAGTTGGAGCGGAGAGTGGGTGGTGGGGAGGGGGGGGCACGAATTGTTTTCTTCTTGCTAGGGGGGGCGTAATAGAAAAAGATTGGGAAGCACTGCTCTAAGGAAATGTCCTTAATTTAGCTTTCGATAAATATCACGTAATCATGTTTCAACATAAAGTCAAACCTCCTCCTGACCTTCTGTGAGTGAGTGAGTGATTGTGTGTTTGTGTTTGTGCAACGGTGTGTAAGAGAGTGAGACCTTGTCCCTGCTGTGGTAAGGCCTGATGTTGTAAAGGCGAGATGTAGGGAAGAGAGGGGGAGGATGACTGAAGAGCTCACTGCTGCTGCCTGTAGGGAGAAGCATCTACACAGCCACACAAACGTAAGCACGCAAACAAGAAAGAGGTCAGTTACACAGTAACACATAGATCTATTTTTAACTTACTTAATAAATAATGTTGTATATTAATTAATAATATATAGAAAAAAAACAAAAAAAAAAAAACGCATGTACATCGAGCAAATGCTAATCACTAGCTGAGGCTAAGAATCTGTAAGCAAGGGTCATTGTCAATTCCAAAATCAATGTTCTCTGTCCAGGTTGCCCAAGACCTTACTGTATGTCTGGTCAATTCTCTCAGGTGAAATTTAGAAAATGACCAGTTATGTGTATGTTTATTCAAGTTTGTCATGCTGGATTATATTCCTGCAAAACCGGGGGACAGTTAGTTATCAGTCCATCTTCCTCAAAATGTATAAATATCTTTGTTTTACCTGCACCTCCCCAGACACTCCACCTTTGAAGACCCATGGCTCTGACTCCATCCCTGGTAAATCTGATCCTGACGTCTTCCCACACCCTGATGGAAAAAAACAACATTTCAGGCAGGTGCAACGGCAACTCACAATCCAAATTACAAATGATCATAGTAGATATTACTCTACTAATATGAATACCACATTTAATTGTGTTTTTTCCCCGAGATGGAGTTGCTGAGACATGATGAATGAATGATGAGTGTCAGTTTATGTCTACTTACAGTGTAAGCAGTTCCTCCAGGAGCCTAAGGTAGAGCTGTCACCCAACACTCTGCCATCTGAATGAGAAGAATAAGAGTGAGTGTAAGGACACAGCAGCACAAAGATCATCCTAAAACCTAAATTAGTGTATGAATGCGATTTGGACGCACTTTTCGCACTTTTCTTAACAATATAACAGATTAGACATCAAATTTACTTCTTTTTAAGTTCGTACCCAGCCAATATATGAAGGCCTTTGCCACCAGGGCCATGTTCCTCAAGTCCCACACGTACGGGTAAAGGTCATAGAGTACAGCCCTATTAGCTCCGCCCACCACGCTGCAGTGGAGCTGCGCGATTTCATCGCATAGACCCATGAAGCCGGTGGCCCTACCACGCCACTCGTCCACCTGTAGGGAAAACTAATTTAGACTTCTGAAGGACACTTTTAGATATTCAACATGCACAAAAGTGCGGTAAACTCACCTTCTGAGGAGCTTTTTTACTGTTAGCGCTGACTAACTGGCAGTTTGATTTAAGCCAGGTAAGATCCTCCAGCAGTTTCTGTGCAGACGGGCCATGTTCATGGGGAAGATAATGAAGACCAACCAGAAGCTGTACCTGAGCCTCACTCAGCAGACCCTTGCCACCACAGACCCCTCGACTCTGAACTTTTTGTCCTCGGCCACCAGCTGAGGGCGCTCCATGTCTGGATACTAGTGGTTGGGGGTTAGATTGAGAAGATTGGTTCAACGTCTTCTTCTCCCCATCATGGCCACCTCTCTCTCCCTTTAGCTTGGTGGGTGATGATGGAGGTGAGCTAGAATCTAGGGGGAAGACAGGGAGCTTGGCCACATGAGTGGTCACTCTGAATGAGGACGGGCTGTCGGGTGTTCTGCACCTCACTGACGATGCTGTCGAGGAACGGTGGTCTGCCCGGGAGCTCTGTCTACCTAAAACATAGAAATAGTACCGTTAATAGTTAAAGGAAACAGTTAGTGGAAACTGAGCATGAATCTTATGATCTCTGTACCTGCTTGGAGTGGTTGGTTTAGTTCTTCCATCCAGTCATGGAGCGCAGCAGATAGAGCTTTGTCTGGACAATACTCACTCTCCTCATCTACATCACATACATCACGGTGTTATTATACATCCCATTCAATAAATATTGTTAAGAATTATTGGGATGTCATTGGGGTTTAGTCATTTTATGATTCCGGCATCCAATTATTAATCACACAAGGGATTTCCAAACTCTTTCTGCACTACTAACTACCCATGACAGAGGAATAACTTCTCTTCTTCTTTTTTATTCTCCTCCTGTCCTCCTTTAAGTCCTCAGCCTGTGCCCCCCCGCCCCGCCACCTGCAGAGGAACGTTCCACTCTGTTAATTACTTCTGTTATCACACAAAGCACTTCCATCACAGTTTCTACTTCCCTCACTTGACCTTTAGCACAACAACAACAGTGCCTTCTCTCACCTCTGCTCCCCACAGTCCAGTATAAAATAGATAGACATTTATTTTGCAATATTCTCTCAACACATACGTAGATTTATCTTCTTGAGCTGTAAGCATGATGTTGTTCAGGACAACAGACGGGGTTTTCAGTAATTGAAGATGATGATGCTAAATTTCTCTGGCTCCAAACAGCAATGACATTTAGAAATTTCTGCAGAAGTCAGTAAAGTGAGTGTTCATTGGCACAGAATATTTCTGTTTACTGACTCAGGACAACTGACTCAGGACAACTCATGCCTTCCATCTGCCTTGCTTCTGCCGTTGACTTCACCTTTTCTCTCCTCCTCCTCCGCTCCAGATCGGTACCAGCTCCCCAGTGTGTGCAGTGGAATGTAGTTGGCTTCAAATTCGCAGTTGGGGTTGAGTAATAGTCCTCGGAGATGGCTCCTCAAACGAGCTTCTCGACCCTTGAAGGGCCCCAGGAAAAGGCGTCTGGAGTCGTAGTCATTAGCATGCAGGTTGTCCCAAACAAGCGGCGGGCGTTGGAGGACAGACTCTACCTCAGCCAGACAGTCTACAGACAGTTTTTGAGAGATGACCTTGCTGCCTGTGAAATTTGGAACACAACCAAAACATTTAAGAATTCAGAAAACAACAGCAAGGATGTTATCACAGAGATTGTTTTTCATCTTTATTCCTATCTAGTTTGTATAAAAAAGAAAGTTTCATTAAAAAGATGTTCACCAAACCTGAATAAACTACTCTACTCTCCCTTGAACTTGTCTTACAGTCTGCAGTTGTCCTGTCGTTTCTACATGTTCTTGTCTGTTAATTTTCTTGTTAGATATAAATATAGTCTGTAAACTGTTAATCTAGATCCTCCCTGATGGAGGAGTCTTCCTTTTTTACACATTAGAGTTTTGGGACCAGCCATGTTGATAATGGTTTAGAGACCGTGGTGCTGAGATTTCCTTTAGGAGTGACTAGGATGGACAGGATCAGGAATAAGGTGATTAGGGGGACAACACAGATTAGAGAAAAAGAACTACAGAAGCCAGATGAGATGGTTTGGACATGTTCAGAGGAAGGACAGTGGATAGTGAGTGTGAGTGGACTTAAGAGTTGAGAATACAGGGGACAGGTAGAGATGGAAATTGTTGACTTGCTGTAGCAACCCCTGAAAAAGGTGAAAGAAGTAGAAAGGTTTTGGGGATTTTTCCTCAACTAATTCAGGGGTATATAGGGACTGCAGGGCGCTGTTGCTGCTCGTTGTTGATTGACTATGTGGTGGAGAATTGTGTGTTATGAACAGACAAAGTGTTAGACGACATTCATGTGCAGGGTCACTGTAGAATTGCAGAAAGTTTAGTATCCACGGTATGTGGATAATTTGGGGAAGTTGGGCGAGTTGGATTGTTAAGTTGAACGGCCATGTTCCCCTGCACTTTAGTGCTAATTAACTGTTCATTTACTGATACCATATATTTCTTATGGAGTTGAAAAGTTTAATGCATTATGTCAGTGGTCTCCAACCTCTGGGCCGGGGACTGGTACCGGTCCGTGGGTGAATCGGTAAAAAGCCGAAAAGAAATAATGTTTCCATTTGCTCCAGCTATTACTTCCACTTGATCCATACCCATATCAACAAAAGAACTTTACAATAGAATGGCTAGGATTCCATCATCAATATTAAAACTATATTTAATTAGGAAATATTTTCTCAGTGAAGACAGAACAACAATAAACTCAAAAAGACGCAGAATCACTGATACAAGATTCAAATTTTCTATACCAGTCTGGTAGCAGAAAGTTATAGGCTGTGTGCATTTGAAAAAATCCTTGTTGTGCCCATGCACAGGTAATTCGGGTAGGAAGATTTTATAGGAAGGAAAATATTTCAGAACAATGGAAATTTTAGACATTTAACTGGTCCGTGGTGCAAAAAAGGTTAGGGAACTCTGCATTATGTCATCAGTCATATAAAAAGCTGCAATTGGCTCTGATTATCAGGTGTCTCTTTAGGGAATAAACAGGCTGTTAAAATTCAAGGATAAAGCCGTGCACATTTCTAGTCATTTAGACAAACCAGTGTTGGGACAATTTTTTAAAACCCAAATTGATTTTGCCTTGAAATTCAAATGAGATCCCAGAATACCTAGCAAAAGTGTGGTGATAACAAATGGAACCGCAGCAAGTCATGTGGTAAATTAGCAACTTAATTTGCAGTGTGCACTGTTGGAAAAAGAGAAAAGGGAGTTCAGAGAGGGAGCATGCGTAGGTGTGTGTGTCTGCATATTTATTTCCATTCTACTTTAATGTGTGGGTTGGTGGACATTCAACTAAAACTAAATGATTCTTTTGTTCTCAGAAGTGCACGTGTGGGCTTTCAGAGGAGAACACATTACAAAACAAGGTACATTCTGTTTTTTTTTTTTCACCTGTCCATATAACTGTGATGTTGGGCAGCAGCTCTTCTCCAACAGTCTGGAGGTAAGGAGATTTAGAGACACTGGGAGTACACAGAGAACCACAGTATTCTACAGGAACAGAAAGATGGAACATTGGGTTGATTTTTGCCCCTCAGTTCAAGTGCACAGAAGTTTCAAAACCACAGTGTGTCTATCCTCCAGTATTACCTGTTGGGCAAAAGAGGAAGACAGCCGGTTCCCCCAAGAACCGATAAATCTCATTGGTTACAGTGACCTGAGCTTGAGCGAATGAAGAAAAGGCCTCGCTGTCGGCCTGGCACATGGAGTGATCAATGTCATCAAACAGGATGGCAAATGCCTGGCAACCCAGGTCTGATACCTGACAAAGAAGAGAGAGGAAATCATAGAGTTCAACAACAACACAGTTACAGTAAAAAAATATTTATCTCACTTCAACCTTGGGTTTCTTCAGAACCATTTCCTGCTTGACACACAGTTGGGATCTTAGCTAGATTCATGGGAACAGCAGGATGCCCTATGAGGGTCATTCTCCAAAAGATTTACTAATTTTATGTGGAAGCCCTAACAACAAATGTAAGACAAAAAAGGAGTTCATTTATTGTTTGACCATTTTGGTGCTGTGGTGGCCTGGTGGTTGAGGAACCATACTGGAAGGAGGGTTCCAGGTTTGAATATCAAGAAGGGGCAGCTGGTGGCCGAGTGGTTAAGTAAGCGAACTAGGGACTAAGGTCCACAAGGCCCCTGGTTTGAAACCCCCTACCGCCAAGTTACCACTGAGGTCCACTCAGTATAGCACCGTCCCCACTCACAGCTCCCTGGCCGCTCAAAGCTGTCCACTGTTCACTTTGGTGATGGGTTAAATACAGTGGTCACAAACAATCAATGGTATATGTTTGTGTTTGTATTCGTAGTACAGTTTGCAGACCTGTCTCAGTTTGCGTTTTAGCAGTGTAAGGTCACAGGCGGAGGAGAAGACGATGTCCTGACCAGGAGAAAGGGCATAAACAAACCTCAAGCCTCTGGACTGGGCCTCCGCTATGAGGATACGAAGCTGAGCTGAAAAGAGAGTTAAAACAAGAATCATTTATTACAGACAGCAATCAAAGACATTCAGATTGTTATTTTTAACCTAATGCCTGAGTAAAAGCAGGGTAACATAAATGTCTAATTAATGTAACAGTTTTAAGTTATCAATTTCAACTGTCTGGATATTTATCATAACGTCTTTGCACATAGTGTTCCAAGGCAATGTAATATGGCAGTAGCAGCCACTACAAGACGGTTTATATTTTATAAATCTAAATAGGATGACAATGACTGACGCAAGAAAAAGGAACACGCTGCAAATGCAAATGACCTGTCAAACTTTGAATTTATGGTCTAGCACTCTGATCCCTGTCTGTACCTATTTATATCTAGAGCATCATCAGGAGACGTTGTGGGACATTCCTGCTGTGCTCAAGAACAAGGAAGATTGCCTTTATGCCATGTGAAATCACATTATTCATGTCTGACAGTGAGGGTTGACAAACCACATGTGCAGTTCGAACAGACACAGTACATTAGGAACAATCACAAAATGTAGCGCATTATAACCTAGTGACAGATGACAGAATGGTTTGTTCTCACCTTCCTCCTCAGGAGAGTAGACTTCTCTCCACAACAGTCTGTGTTTGAGGTCATCTTTGGGACCATACAGGTATGTGTTCAGTCCCCACTGTTGCATCCTGGTAAATGGGTATGACACCGTCAATGACACACAATGTGATGAAGACAAAACAGCTGTTAGGTTTGAAATATATTGATTCCGTTCGTATTGTTTAACGTTCTTCTTCATGTGTTTCTCTTTGCTAAACTATTATCACACACAACATCTCACGTACTACCTCCCAATACAACTGCAATTGCTCTACACTGCACAGATCACTTTAACTATTTATATGTGTATACGACTGTTTTTTACTATTTGCTACTATTTATTATTATTATTGAATTTTTTGTCAAATATAGCTGCTATTGCTTGAGAGATGCCAAACAAAAAGCGTCTTCTTCTTCATAACTGACATCCCTGAGATCTGTATGACTAACTGATGCCATCTGCAGGAGTGCTGCCATCTTGTTGTCTTTTTATTTCTTATGTTGTTTCTGTTGAAGTGATCCAGTATTGCTGTAGGTCAGGGGTGCCCACACATTTTTGTCTTCTGAGCTACTTTTCAAATAGCATTGTTTCTTTGATTAATGTTTTTGTGCATTGTCCCAGTAAAATAGATAAAATACAATACCAGGCTCAAGTGATCTACCTGGATTGAAAACTCTAAATATATATAACCTATATAAACTGGATATCTTACTCTCTACATTAATATATTACATATTTTATATTGTCTGACTCAATACCTATATTATTCTCACTTTAGCCCAGAGATTAGCATCTTGAAATAGAATTATACCTCTAGTTTTTTTACTATTATTTTTTATGTTATTGCTCAGGATATACTAGTACTCCTTTGGAGATCTACTGGTAGGTCCCAATTTACCTATTGGGCACCCCTGCTGTAGATTTTATGCCAGCCACCAGAGGGCTTGGGTTCAAACCCTCCTTTCCCCAACTCCAAGCTAGGGCAGATGGTGTAAAAAACATATTACACCCATTTGAGTTTCCTTTAAGCAAACCCTTACTTATATAGTGGATTCTGGTTATATATTAGCTTATATATTAGCTTATATATTATATATTGTTATTATGTCAGCAGTTTAGATTTAACAGAGAGATTGCATAAAAATGACAGGAGGAAGAAGAGGGAGTAAGAAAGAAAACAAACAGCGAAGAAAATAGATTTACTGTATCGACCCCGACCACTAGAGTTACAGGAAATGACCTCCTGAATTATAAATAGTACACATAATAGTACTAGGTAGGAGCATAAGATTTCACAAAATCAAACATGCAGTAGATCCAGTATAAAAATCTCAGTCCTCCTTTGCTTGATGTTTCTCGTGTCATTTTGATGCACCTCTCTGTACTTTTGCTTTTTTGAAAGTTGGATGGATATTTATAGTTTAATTGACTTATATAGGATTTTCATATTGTCCCTGCTTTAGTGTTACAGTACAGTTCTGAAGGCCTATCGATATGTTGACCTATATATGTATGTGTGAAGGTGCAGTAGAGACAAAAGAGAACACATACACCTGACTTCCTCTGTGCTTCACTCTCTGGCCCCGATGATATGTGAGCTGTCTCCACAGAAGACACCGAACCTCTCTTCAGCGCACACACACGTACAGTTCTCCTGTACAGCCTCACTCACTGACAAACTTATGCAACACTGACACAGTAAGAATTTTCGCCTTCGTCCCATGCTTGAGTCTAAAAAAGCAAATCTATTAATAATCCCGGAGCCCACATTTTCACTCGGCTTTGCTTCAGTCACAAAGTGTCTGAGTCAGATTTACCATAATGGTTTCTTCAAAAAGCACTTGACACAATAGATGCACTACAGAGAATATCACCTTGGCTGAGTACAGTATGAGTTGTGGCCAGAGTCTGTAGTAAGATGGATGTAACAGTGATGGAAACATAAATGTTTTTGTTTGACCAGTGAAAGCTAGAAGTAATATAAATAATATTTCTCTGGGGATGGAGTTGTCACCACAGGTGGTGTAGCAACAAACCACACCTAGCAACCTTATATATATATATATATATATATAAGGTTGTTAGGTGTGGTATCAGTGGTTATGCTCCACAGGTAGGCTGTGAGGTAGCAGAGAAGGAGAAGTTTT
>JAFBJS010054606.1:26210-46877 GCA_016785265.1 Paraplagusia blochii | reverse complement strand
AATGCATATTAAGTAGATGTTACTTTAAAAAATTGTGGCAACAAAGTGACAATTAGTAATATTATATAGATTTTAAGTCATGTAGTACCATGAGAAGTTGATTAAACTCATTTTGTTTATTGAATCCAAATCATTCTTATCCAGAAATGTAAGTAGATAGCCTTAATTTTACACATAAAATTTCTCAATATAAATCAATATCATCCAGATATTTAGTAAATAGAAATCAATTTAGTGTTGGTAATTATACAATATACCTTAATTCCTCCGGTCTAATTAGTAAATCTGAATTACTTTTTTGCACATATTTGGTAAATCTAAATTACTTTTTTTCCAAATACTTATTAGATATAATAGATTTTCCCTGTAAAATTGATTTGGCTTTACTACTCATTTGCCATATTATGAGTAAATCCAAAATATTTCAACCAATGATTTCATTATTTTGTATTTAAAACTTTTGTGTAATTTTGCTTAATTAAATCAATAATTTTTAATCAATGTTATAGTAATTAGAATCTACTTAATTGTATCGAGTGTCACTTTGTTGCCACAATTTTTTTAAGTAGACAGGGGTCAAACTTTTCTCAGTGTACTCATATAATTAATGTTGGTTCTGTTGGCTTCTCCGACTGTACTACTTCTCCTGGTAAATGATTTGCTACAGAATAATATGATTTATACAAAAATACTAACTGGTCTGATCTGGTTACTTATGTGGGACTATTATTTTGAAAACAACAATTTGCAACTGCCTTTTCATTATTATTTAACCTTTATTTACTTTTTGAATCAGTTAAAACTTGAAACTCCCAACATTGCCTCTGCAGGGTTCCGTGGGTTAGTGTGTTTCCGATTGTCGTCTTCTTCGACTTCTTAGACTATAGCAAGGCTGTAGTCAGGAGAAAAAGCAAGTCATAAGCGTTCAGCAGTTATGACATCCTGGCATCATGATGACAATCCAAAGACAGGTTTGTGATAACTATTTTAGCAGGTTTTAAAATAAGAATTATAAAAATCCACCTGTTTGTCATCCACCAAAATGCTATAGACCAGTGGGGAGGGGCGGGACTTTTGGTAACGTTCTGCACTTCCTGAAGCATCAAGGGTAGTGGAGGATAAAAGGGTGGAGTCAGGACTCTGAATAGCTGGACCACAAATACATAAATGAAAGGTTGAAAATTATCAAGGGCTTGTGTTCAGCACTAGTTCACCTGGTCATTTTTCTTCACGTTGTCTTTTTGCCTAATTGTCCATTTAATTACCATTAAAAAACATGACTTGAAAATCCTACTTTTCTTCTGTAGTACATACACTTTCAGTATACGCCTTCCCATTTTAGGAGGCTGTATTGAATTTAATTTTTATAAAGAAAATTAAAAGGTACAAAAATTGACTGGAACTAACTGGACTCTAAGAAGATAGACATGTCTGTGGTGTCTGTGGTCAAAGACAACAGTGTTTCCTCCTCTTCTTTGTACTTCCTTCTCCTGTTCTTGAATATTTCCTTTCTTTCACTTTTTTTTGCTGGTCTCTGTTGGACATCCAGAGTCACCATGGTGTCCTCAGTGGCCTGTAGTGTTTTCTGTGCCTCTCCTAGCTGTTCTGCAGACAGACAAAGCCAGTAACTAAGTTCCTATTTGATCCATCAATGGCAATTGTGTCAGAAATTACTGACCTGCTTTCTGTAGTGCCTCCTGTAGGCTGCATTGCATCTCTTTGAGTTGCTGCAGCAGCTCCAGACTCTGCTGAACTGGGTCAGTGTAACGGATGACCACCAAGACTAGCACACAGATGGCTAGGAACCCCATAAAGCCACGTAAAATGCCTATATACTCACTGAGAATTTCCTGCAAGAGACCACCGAAGATGGCCAATCAAAAAAAAAATAAAAAAATGAGGTGGGTCAGAATTTCAAAGCAACAATATGTCTTGTGCCAGTTTTCAGTTGTCCCTGATTTACAAGTGTGGGGCGGGCCCTGACCCTGGGGAACATGTATGTTTCCCGCAGTACTACAATAAAGTGTAATTGCACATCCTTGTTAGTTGAACTATATCTTTTTTTTTTCTATATGTTAACAAGGATACGATGTTATGCAGAGGTGTACCTATAACTATTTTATAGACAATTGCTGTTATTTATAATTGCGGCGGAGAGTGGGAGGTGGGGTGAGGAGGGCGCAAATTGTTTTGTTCCTGCTGGGGGGGCGTAACAGAAAAAGATTGGGAAGCACTGATTTACAGAACAAAAAACAAACAAAAAAAAACAATAAAAATGCACTATGAAAATATGATTAGTGTGATGTTGCTCACCATGTTCTGGTGCTCAGGACAATCAGAGTTAGCCACAAATTGATGAATCTTAATTTCTAAGTAAAAGTTCAAACAGACAAGAGACAGGAGGAATAGCCTCCATACACAGACAGACATCAAGGTTAATAAAAGTTTGAAGAATTATTACAGTTATTACATTTTCTAAGGACAAAGAGACTAGTTTTTACATATAGGTACTGGTGGTATATTTTCAAGTATTTATTTGTCAAAATATATCTATGTTTTTGTTTCTCATATACAGGATTAGGTGTTACTGTGTTTGCAATAAATCATCAAGACAATGGTGAGCATTGTTGAGGTTGTGGTTACCTGGCTCTAGAGGAGCGCTGAGTGGCAGTGAGCAAGTATGAGATAAAGAGAGCAGCAGCGTTATAGCAACAGGAGGTGATGCTGTGGGACTCAGTCAACAGAAAACTGTGCAGAAAGGAAACTCTGTTAAAGAGCTCAGAAAGCGCCACCTGCTGTTCTTTGGACGCTGCACTAAGCTCAGAGAAGACACTACGAAGACCTTAAAAAACATATTACAAAGAAAAAAATATATGTTATTTATGCAAGGTATTTATAGCTCTACAATTGAGACTTGTAAGACCAAATCAAAAATTGCAAAAACACATTTTGCACTGTTGGCTTTTAAGAACATTCCAAGTAGTGGTTTGAAATGTAAAAAGAAGATGACAAAAGTGACAAAAAAAATCTTTGAATAAGCAATTTTTTGCAAAAAAAAAAAAAAGCAAACATAAAAATGAAAAAGGTTAAGAAGAACAATTGGTACCAATACAATCCCCCACACCTCCACTCTCACCTCTAACTCAACATGGACTTTATCTGGAACAGGGTGTGACAGATCACCCTGTCAACCCCACCTATCTCTTTTAGCCTTTTGTTTTCTATAACAACCCCAGGTACAGGTTACACAGGTATGCAGTCTCTTTGAGGTTGAGAGGTGAAATGTCATCAAGAACCCTACGACGTCCAGTTACCCTCAAAGTAACTAGAATGGTTAATGGGAGTTATGTTTTTCTCTGGAAGATGTCCTTTACCACGGGGCATAGTGAACTGCACTGTTTTCCTGTTGCAAAACCCAGTTATTACCAACACAGACGATGGCCTTCAGTCATGAGGAATGCTCCCTGTAACATTTTCACATCAACGGCTAACGTTTGAAACCTCTGCACAACCTTTAATACTGTTGATCAATTGAAGAATAAAAGCCCCCCAGAATGGCCTCTTCCCTCGACTGTGCCTTGTGGAAAACATCTCAGGTGGGATCTCTTGGTCATGCAAGGTCAAGGACAACCAGTGAGATCCTCTGCTTAAGGGCCAGTGATTTTTTGGTGGTCCCCCTTTTTTAAGAAGTTTAAAATGACTGTCTTACCTGATACCTGACTGAAAACCCTGAATGCAATTTTGCAAAGATTTTTAAGGCTTTTTAAGGCTGTGGTCATATACTTTTGTCTGCCTACCGAGTCACAGGGGCGGTAGGATTAAAGCGAAATAACACTGCACCGTACTGTGAGCCTTCCTGTGGGTGGTGAGCCCAATGGAAGTTATGTTGGTCAGGAAGGTGCTATTCTTATTTCAGGTTTTTTTTTTGCAAAAATAATTGCTTACTCAAAAATTTCTTTGGCTCACTCTCGCGTTTTCACTATTTGTACAAAATGTGAATTCTTGCAATCTTTCAACTGGTCAACAAATAGTTAATCACAAGAGTATTTACCCTGTGTGGAGTCTTTAAGGGTGACTTTCAGCTCCTCTCCATTGTTCAAGATTTCCTTTTGTGCCTGCAAGGCGACACTCTGGGCATCAATCAGATCTTCAGCCATCTGTCTGGTGGACTGAAGTTGCTCAGCCACACCAGCTGAAGTTTCTGTTAACCTGTTCACAGCACGCAAGTCAATATGTCCAAAAAAAGAAAAAATATATATATATAAATTTGGAGATTGACTGGTTTTGAATGGTTGTACAACATGGCTGCTTTCTTATTATTATTTATTTTGTTGTTACCTGTACATGGCATCCTGGGCATTGTTTTGCCAGGCCTCAGACTGCAGAAAGTGACAAATGGAGTGTGTGTGCGTGAAAAACTCAGTGTAAGCATTAAAGGCAACAGCATCCATTGCTGCAGTACACCTGCTGATGTCTGAGCTCTCAGGGCACAGTGGGAATTCCCTGTCAGAGCTAAAAAAGGAAAAGGACAGAGTTGTGATTAATTAATAACAGGTGCTCTTAGATTCATAGAAATTGCTGGTCTATCCATGCATCTTGTGCTGTTTGTCTCGTTTACTTGAATGTGAATCAAGGCTTTAAAAAGATTGGTCATAAAACCAAATATTATAGTATCCTGCATTTATTGTTGAAAAAGTTAAAAATAAATTGTGCCTTTCCGCGTAATATGCAGCGCACCGTTTTTCACGTGTGACTGTTACCTTCTAAGGTGACAGTGGGTAAACCTCAAAGCGATCCTCGCTTGATTTTCTGACGTCATCTCTTGACATCCCGTATTCAGGTGTTTTAGAGCGCTTGTCCAGCACTCTCCATACCTAGTGTGGGATGCCATGCTGTGCACGCGCATGAGCTGAAGCCTACCACGCTCCGTGTCCGGGCCAGAACTCGATCCGTAGCCGCTTAGAAAAATGTTGGATCGTCGGCCACTTAGTATCAATATCAGTAGCAGGACCTTCGTTGACGGTGTCGCCATGCTTTCATCATCATCAGCGGATAGGCCAATCAGAGCCCAGCATTTGAACAGGTCACCGATGACGTTTTTAATTACACACTGCACTTGCCACGTTGTGTAGACTTGTCTACCGCTATGTGGAATTATATATCTAACTATGTTTTCTCTAAGATCGGTGGTTTGAAGTTCCTACTAGCATGTAATTATAACATTAATAAATTCCTATTAGTCTTTCTAACTTTCATAAACAGGTATTGCTTGCATGGTCTATGATATACAAGCATAATTTTTCTCCACACAATTACTCTATCTGTAATAAGAGGTATATACTTTACAAGAATAGATCCTTATTTTTGGAAGACTGGTTTAAGAAAAACATTATTTGGGTGAGATTGTTACAATTATTTAACAGCAATGGAGTGTTATTTTCCTATCAAGAATTTCTTCAACACTTTCAATTTCACCATCTGTATCATTTTGGAATAGTCGTGTAGATAATGTGTGTTGGAGAAAAGTCTGGACATTGCCCCAGAAGTTCTTTGTAGTTAATAAGGTGAAATAAATACACAGCAAATTCAAAAGTTTCAAATTCCCAGTGTTGGTGTTGAACGTTAAAATCCAGTGTCAATTCAACACTTGTTTAATCTAATTCAACTCAGTGAGAGTAAATCCATCGAAAGTGTTGGTGTTAATCCGGGAAGTTAAAACCAAACAACTCTGGTCATTGTCAGATTTTAAAATCAACACTGTTAATGTTGATTTTTAACATCTACCAGAGTTGTTTTTAAAGTCAGCACTGACCAGAGTTTCTCCCATCATCCTTTAAACTAAATTTACTGTGCGTTTGTCAAAAGAGCGGCAAAAAGCGGCAGTGGCGACAGCGGAGTCTCCTGTCTGCGAACAAGGTAAGTCCCCTTCTAAGACCGCATGATTGTTGTATGGTATTTTAAAGAAAGGACATTAACGTCTCTTTTGAACATGTGTTGATTAATTTACACAGATACCGGAAGTAACAGTGCTGGATAACTTGGTGTATATGTACATCTGCGCATTTTTGTGAGGGGTTTTACAGCTAGCTGACTACTTAACTACGGCGTCCCGATAGCGCGCACACGAAGCGTTCCGTTAACCGAGTATTCTCCATTTGGTAGTAGTACTCGCGCTGGACCGAAGGTAGAACTGGTATAAACTGGTTTAAAAATCAAAGTTAATCGTCTAAAACCGCCGTTGTTAACAGAAAGTAGGGGTGTAATCGGTCGTATCGATACTAGGAAATTACGTATTGAAGGACATATTTATATTGATGTTTTAAGCTCAAAAAGACGTTAAACTTTTCGTTTCAGTCTGTGTCTGTTAAATCATCGTGCCAGAAGACAACGACACCAACAGCACGACGGAATTCAGAGGAGAAGCTGGTGAGCAAGAAATTATCAAGCAATAACTAATAGCTATTAACTGGACTATACTGAAACACTGAGTTAGTTCACGTCATCCATAGGGACTATGCAAAATGTTAATGTCTCTTCCCATCATTGTTGAGCTCTAAGTAAATAACAGTACAATGTGGATGTCTTTTCTCCCTTTTGTCATAGTAGGTCATGTTGGTGAAGGTGAGATTTGGAAAAAGTCAGAAATCTGTCAAAGTGGCTGAGACCGAAAATGGCTACGATGACTTCGACACATTTGTTTTGAAAGGTTTGTGCATTGAGCATTGACGTTAACATGTCAAGTAGTTGGAAGAATATCACTGCTTAGCTGAAGTGTTCTCCTTAAGTATTTCCTTAAAATTATCAGAAATAAAACATGACAGATTTGAAAGAAGCCCAGGTTAAAGCACTTCAATCCAATAATTATCAATAGGCATTCATGAAAACCTTATCATTACATAATTTTGCCTTGAATCAGGGAATAAAATTACAGTGAGGGTTAATTATGTGTAAAACAGAGGCACACATCAGAAAGATATCAGAGACACAAATGCTTCAGCTTTAGTTAAAAAGAAAAATAAGAAACAGTAAAAACTAGTAGCGTCTACAGCGACAGTGTATTATTAAGCAGAATATTAATCTTTATAACACACCACCATCATTGTCATCATAATTGTTGTCTTTACTACAGTATGTCTAAAAACACAACATGGCTGCCAACAAGACGCACAAGATTATAGGCACTAAACTTTGTAACATGCACATAGTGGTTCTCACTGAATCCAGGATCAAGTTTTTTTTAAAGAGATTTAAGGTGTCGGCAGTTGGAGCAACCTATACGCAGAGGTCAGAGATCTTAATTGGTAAGTGTACAAATCCTACATAAACCAGAGAGAAAAATCTTGGTATCTTGGTCAGTTTGATTACTCAAGAACCTATACTGCCGAATGATCATTAGCTTCAAAAACAAATGTTTGTTGCCTTGACTTTTTAAACATTTTTGTTTAAAAGCCCAATAGCTGGGTGCACATTGGCTATCAGTAAGACAGGACATCATCCACAGCCTGCGTCAGTTATGCACAAAAACAACTCTTATTTATGTTAGAGAATTTTCATGTATTTAGCATCTCAGTTTGTTTCTTTGATAGTTTTTCTACATATACAGTTTAAATGCTTTGGTAGTTTTGAACACTGTTCTGTAAAGTGCAGTAAAAAATAGTGTGGTCTACTTGGTCAACTTGAACAGAAAAAGAAACCACAACCTGTAACATTTTCAGGGATTCATCTAGAGTATTCTCAGTTTCTGCAGTAGGGGTCTCAGATAGGTTTTGAATAAACCATCCAACTTATATCAGGGTGTAGGATCCAATGCCTCAAGACCTCAAATTCTTGCTTTTGCCTACAGAGGGCAGGGTGATGGACAGACCTGGTGCATCTCAGTCACACCTCTTAAAAAAATTGGTGCTTATACTTAGACTGTAAATCTCAATGAATTTTCTGTTGGAATGGTAAATGAAATATGTGAAATTTCTTATAAATTTTAAATACATTCAGAACTCCTCTTTTACCAACAATAAAACCTCAATCGCATCTACCTCTGCATATGTGCATCTCCTACTATTGTCTGCAGGATCACTAAACAACATGCAGACTGATGAATTGCGAACAGTTATAAATGTTAAATAAATGTTAAATATATATATATGTATATATATATATATATATATACATATATATATGGACAGATACACACAAACACATATATATATTTTTTTTGCGAAGTCATTCACAAAATAATAAACACTCCTTTTAAAGAAAATACAGTTTTGTTGTTAAAAAAGTCTTACATTAAAACCAATCTATATAAACACTCTAATGCTACTTTGAATCTTTAGGCTGGAAGAAGCAAAAACAGGAAATTTGGTGTTTTGTTTTTTCCTTTTGTACACAAAACGCTTCTCTTGTACACACGTAGTTTGACAAGTAATCACAATGAGTTGATGCTCATTTATGCTGTATTCACAAACAGTGGAACATCCGAGAGCTAAAAAGAATGTAAATTTACCTTCTCTTTTACAATCTACAACAGAAATGGGGGCAGGAGAAAAATACCTTTGTTGATCTATTGTTATGTCCTATACCTCTGATACTATTTGTGACTGAAATTCTCATTAACATTTGTATTGGTGTGTTGTTCCCTATGCATAATTTGATGTCTGCATTATGTAATTACATACAAAAAATATTTATGAAATTGCTCTCACATTATTATGTTACAGACTATTACCAAATAAACGCAAATTTTAAGCACAAACGTCCACCCCGCTCCATATACTGTATAAGGTTTAGCATAAATGAGCCATTGAAGAACACAGTGAGGTCATGGATGTACTATGACAGGTCCACTACTTGTAAGGGATACATTGGAAGTAAATGGAAAACAATAGATCCCTGGCACCGTGATTATTAATAGTTTTGGATTGTTATTAATTTGCAAAGAACAAAAAAGCAACATGAGATTTTTGCAAACCAACTTAAGAATTACACCATATTACCCTCTTGGTTTTTAGTAAAGAACTTTTTTTTTTTTTACATAAGGACAGTCAAGAGAGGGAACTTTAAGGAGAATTGCTCTTATAAAAGATAAACGACTGTGAATCTATAATATCATCAGTTTAACACAGTATAACAATAAACTATCAAAATACCAAAAACAAACAAACAAACACACAAATATTCTGGAAGATTCTTCTTGTTAAAAGTAATGGTGTATTTACTTTTGTACTTTCCCTTGATCTCTGAGCTACAGGATATAACAGCTGCCTTTTGATTCATCCACCTATCTATCTTCCTATACGTTTACTTATACAGTATATGCACACTGGTGTAGCTCTAAAAACTTGAATATGATGAAAAGGTTCAACATTTTTGGACATCTTTTTGGACTCACTTTAATCCGAAAACAGAACATTTCACTGATTCAATTATTTTTCTCCTCAACCCAGCAAAGAGGCTTTTAACATCATCTCCAGTTCAGAAGTGGCATGACATATAAACTTGTAGCACATTTACCTTTACATAAGATTTATGCATTTAGCAGGCACTTCTATCCAAAGAAAATTACATAGGAGAATCAGCATTATTTAGGATATGGCTAATCTGGAAAACAGGCCCATCTCTGTGTTTTTGAGGCAGGCAGGCAGGCTAACCACCATACTACAACATTTCAAGGATTTCTAGGAGTCATCCTTGCACAGTGGCTCTTGTAGCGCTGACCCCAGCACTATGCTTCTTAAATGGATTTTCCTTGACCGTCCTTACTGTTCCTTTCTTTCCTGATCTTTTCCCCCACCCAGCATTGTATGATTATGACTGAATAGTGCATTCTGAACAGCTTCTCTCTAGGAATGAGTTAAGTATCAGAGACTGTCTAGTTGTTAAATCTTCTAAACATCTGTCATGTCAGTGCCTTCCCCATGATTGTGCAGCCGACTGACAAAGACTGAGACCATTTCATGACTCAGGTTGATTTCCTTATATTAAACTTTTCACAATATTCCAAGTTTCAGACACTTAGTTTGGGGTTTTCATTATCTTTGAAGTAATGATCATATTACAAAAAAGTAAAAGCTTAAGATATTGCATTCTGCTGAAACAGTTGACACACACACATATAGATACATATATGATATACATACATATATCACACATATATTATTTTTATAGCCATACCCCAGACAAATTTGGCTTAAAGTTCCTCTAACTCCACAAGAATTTATTTCTACGAAATGACACTCATCCCCCAAAAAATAAAATAATCCTGTAAAAGAGACGTCTTTGTGTGTGTGTGTTTTTTTAAAATTTGGAAAAAAGTGGCATGTCTAAAATTATTTCCAAAAATTATTTATACTCTCTGCAAACTGTCGCAGTCTGTGGGAAAATTAAAAATCAGTTGGCTTGCAGGCAGTCATGGCTAAGACTAAAGAGGTCACTGAGGACCTGCAGCTGTCCACAGTCGCTCCGGAAGTCAAGAAAGTGCTATATCCTAATCTTATCAAGTTCCAGACTCTACAGTGCAATTAATTATAATTACGTATAATTAAAAATACAAAACTTTCCACACTATGGAAAATCTGGGTTGGCTGCAAGTCAAAAACAACACCCATGCTGGCCAGGAAGATGAGAGAAGGGAGGAAACAATCCAAAGACCACCAAAAAAGCTATTCTGAAGAATCTGGAATCCGGTGGATGCAACAACTAAAGGCAGACAGTCAAACAGAAACTGCTCAATGCTGGGCTCCATGAATACACATCAAGAAGGACACCAAACACACCAAATGTACTGAAGCATTGGTTGGCAGAAGTGTCCTCGCCAAGGTTATGTTGAATCCAGTGGAGAATCTGTGAAGTGTGCTAAACATCAGTGTATTGACAAGAAACCGCTTCCACCTGAAAGAGTTAGAGCTCACTGCTACAGATAAATGGGCAAAATTAATAGAGGAAACATAAAAAAGGTAGTCAGCAATTACAGGAAACGTTTGATTGCTGTAATAGCCAGAAAAGGTATAAATAATTTGGGCATGAAACTTTTGGTCCAAAATGTAAATATCAACAGATATCTTTCCCCCACTACAGCATCTCTTGTGCATTTCTGATTTATCTTTTGAGAGGTGTGTCATTTCAAATCAAGAAAAAAAAAACAGGAATTAAAGTACCTTTTATTCGAAATTTGTCAGGGATGTGAATAATTTCAATCTTGACATATACATACAACTCTGGTCTGTTTTGGATCTATGATCTAAAAAATGACACACATAGTATTCCAGATGGTCACACAGAGCTAAACAACTGTCCAAAAGAAACACGTGTGGCATTACGTCTTCCAACCTGAAAACAGTGCAAAACTGCCATTAAGCATGGTACCACTTCTCTGGCGGGGCCTGTCAGTCTATGTTCAACCCAAGATTAGTCCCACAGAGTCAGCTGACTCTCTCACTGACGACAGTCCGTGATTCTACAGTTTCCTCTCGACTAGGACATGGGACTGCAGACTGTGGAACAATGTCTTGGTGCTCTCTGCCAGTTGCCTCTGACAGGAGCCTGGACTGATCATCTGATCCAGTGAGAACATCAGCATCCACTCCAACCACAGTAGTAGGCCCAGTAGGTGTGGAGACAGGAGATCTGGAAGTACTGTTCAGTTCTTTGCCTGCTGAAAAAGATGTCTCTCCTCTTCTGTCAGCCCTAACATCTTCTACACAGACCTCTTGGCCAGATGTCACACTAGTTCCCTCTGGTCTTGTCGTGCTTAGGTCTTGAGGCTGTTCAGACTGGGGGATTTGAGAAAGCCTGATATTTGCCCTTTCCATATTGTGTGGCTGCTGTTGGTTGGGTGTAACATGATGGACATGAGGTATGGGAAGGTGAGATTGGGGCTGGGTCTGAATTTGTGGTTGCGATTGGGTCTGCAACTGGGGATGATCTCGATGGGGCTGGGAGACAGAATGTTTGGGTTGAAGTCTGTACTGGGTTAAATGTTGGTCATGTAATAGGTACCTTGTGGGCAGTTGAGACTGACCTTGGACTTGGGGTTGAGTTTGGATGGAATTTCTAGGCTGTGTTTGAGCTTGTGATGGCATTCTGTGTTGGGAATGACTCCGGAAATGAGGTGGTGATCTAGATTGGTGCTGATGTTGGCTTTGGCCTATATTCCTTGACTGGGACTGAGGTTGTGTAGGAGTTCTGGGTTGGGTTTGAGGTTGTGTTTCAAACGGGGTTCTGAACTGGCATTGAGTTTGGTTGTGAGTTTTGGACCTGTGTTGATACAGACTGTGGGTTACAATTTTGGACTGGGATTGTGTTGGGCTTTGACTTGGTGTTCTGGATTGGGATAGAGCTGAAATTTGACCAGGGGTTCTATACGGGAGTTGAGATTGAGTTTGAGTTGCATTTCTTAGCTGGGTTTCAAGTTGGTTAGAAGATCTGCATTGTGGTTGGGATTGACTTTGGGCCATGATTCTTGTATGGTGTTGTGTTTGAAGTTGGCATGGAGTTTTTGAAAGGGTTTGACAAGGATTTTGAACTGAAGGTCTAGACTCTGGTGGGGTTTGAGTGGAAGTTGTAGACTGAAGGTGTGACTGTCTGTGGGACATGTTTCTGGACTGGGGTTGAGGTTGAGTATGTGAGGTGATTTGAGGCAGAATAAGAGGTTGTGTTTGAGATGGAATTCTGGACTGGGGTTGTGCATGAAACTGTACTTGGGTTCTTGATTGGGATTGAGAGTAGGTAGGTGTTCTAGATTCTGGTTGTGTTTGAGACTGCAGTGATATTTGGGACTCTACTTGAGATTGTTGTCCAAACTGTGTCTGGTAGTGCAGGGGATTTTTGGCTAAGGTTGGAGGATGGGGAGCTGTAGGGGACTGACTTAGAGGATGTTTATGACATGATTCAAGTGGATGAAGATTCAAACTTGAAGGAGACTGTGAAGGGAGTGAATAAGTTGGGGTATGTGAAGCCTGATGGTGAGTTTCCTGCTGATCGTATGAACTGCTAGACTGTGACTGTGCCTTTGAAGGACTCTGGAGAGGCATTTGAAGTAAATGCTGTCGAGGCACAACACGGCAGGTAATTGTGGAAGGAGGTACTGGTTGAGAAGAACAGAAAGAAGATGGATGTTGAGGTTTAGTCAAACACTGACTGGACATAGACTGTGATCGCAAAAGAGCTTGCTGAGAATGCTGGGATTGTTTAATGGTGGTTACTGGTACAATCTGGGACTCTGTTGAGCTTGTTGCAGAATGAGTAAAAGAAGAAGCTAATGTAGGGGCAGGAGGTTCATCCAGAGTGGGCATAGATGAATCTTGGTGGCGGTGATGGTGGTGTTTGCGAGGAGTGCGATCCTTTCTTTTGTGGCTTTTGGAAGGACTCACACTACAGCTGCTACTACTTCTCTTTCCTTCTTCTTTGTCACCTACATTTTCACCCACCTCTTCCCTTTGGGATTTTCCTTCTCGTGCTGTTGTCTTCTCATTGTGCTTTTTTTCTTTGTTTGACGTGCTTCCTTGTGTTTGACTTTCCACTGGAGTGGTAGCATAATTTTTGGTCTGCTGTAATGACATTGTCTGAAGCTCTGAAGTATGGGTACATTTTCTTTCCTTTACATCTGTTGTATCTGCTTTCTTTAGGTCTTCAGCTGTAGCCCCCTCACTCTGGACACTTTGCCTCTCTTCCACTGTTTCTCTGGTTTTTCTTTTCTTAATTGGCAAGGCCTTTTCCTGTACGACAGGTTTGATGGAAGCGTCCTTGACTGCTCTCCGCTTGGCATCAGAAGCTAAGAGGGCGGCCGTATAGCTGCCAGTTGTAGAGCTACAAGACGTTGATGCTGAGGAAGTTAATGTGGTCATGGCTGCTGTTACAGCTGCTGTAGCTGAGGAAGGCTTTCTGCCCCTTTTTTTGGGGGCAGCCTGTAATAGAGATGGATTTGCCTCTTCTGATTTCCTCTTTCTCCCTGGCCGGCCTTTTGTCAAGGGGGGAGAAGACAGAGCCTAGAGGGCACACCAACATTAGCATTATCAGAAAGGGTTTTCATGTAACATCGAATATAGTTAATTAAGAAATATATTTTAAATAAATAATAAAATAAAATTTGATTAAGCTTACTCCGTTATGGTCATGTATGTCATGACTATAACAGCATTCCCAGAAAATTAAGTTCAAGACTATGCAAATGCACCAAATGAAAAAGCTTTGTTTGGTAAGTCTTACCTCACAAAGACAAACCAGGATTGTCATGATTACTTGGCTTTGAAGCGACGGCATGTGTTTTATGTTTCCCCATTTATTTTTTTAGTGCACACTGTAGTATGAATGTGTGCTATTGAGTATAACATAAATATGTGAAACATAACAGACTTTACATAATTACTTCATGTTGAAACAAATATGGTTTGTGAAATGGGTCATACACAGATGGGTGAGAAGTTGGCTATTTTCCATCCACCTATTCATTTCTGTCCACTTATCCAATAGGTCCAGGGTGCAGCAGTTATCAAAACTGCTGCCCAAAAGATAGACCCGTGTGAACATTTCAGGAGGTTGTGAGCCCACAGGAAGGCACCATCCACTCTAATCGGTTTGAATTTGCTTATGAAGTGAACCCTGGACTTCCACTCCAATAACAGAGACATTGCTTCTGGGCCAAAGTGATGTTGGCTTTTATATCTATTAAAGGATTTTATGCAATTAATTATTGTCCATAGTTGGGTGTGCAAATTAATCGTTTTGAATCGGTTATTCGTCTGTGACCTACACAATCCGAGCGCACAGGTCCAAAAAGCCCCTAACAATCGATAATGCTGTAAAATGGTCCGATGGTTCGGATTTTTTCACATGGATTGGTTTCCTGCTCCATGGCTGTGTCAACAAATTGACTTTAGACATAAACACGACATTGGCCGCTCCCACCCACTAGAGCGGTGAGCCAATAGATATATATACATCTATTCATGTCTGATTAGAAGTTGTGTTTCTTGGGGTGTGTGAACTGTGACGTGGGCTGATTTGATTGGAGTTCAGGTTGAGGGTTTTACTCTGCACTGAGCAACATGGCAGACAACACAGACAAAACTTACAGCGTTTCTTATTTTAAAGCGAAGGTTTGGACATCATTTGTTTTTTTAAGCCTTATGGAAAGATAGATAAAAGCAACGTGATTTACCGACTCTGTGGGCGACAATTGAATACACTGGAGGTCCAACAAACCTTAGCCGACACCCGGAGAGACAACAGAGTGGGACTGATGACTGAGTAAAGATGACAGTGACACTGGCGGTAACGATGGCATGCGCAGGAACCACCAATAGTCAGAGTAGCGGACAGAATAAAATAAAAACGTTTTTGCAACAGCAGTTCGGCAGTAACTCGGCAAAGTCCAAGGCAATAATGGGATCTATCGCTCGTTATATGCCTACAGCTAAACCTTTCTAAAACTGTAGGCATGTATTTTAATAAAACAAGTGATCCTGATATACTTGTTAATGGAGATAAAATACAAATTGTCAATCAGCATAAATATCTCGGGTTAATATTAGATTCACAGCTCTCTGTTAAAGGCAATATTAACAAATTGTGTAAAAAAAACAAATTAAATCTTGCAAATGTTCATGCAATTCACAAGGAGATGCCAGATGAAGCTGAAAAAAATTGTTAATTGTAAAAAAAGTGTTTGCATATGTATTTTCTATTGTATATGTATTGTGTGCTTCTTGCCTTTTTACATCATGGCCAGGGGACTACATGAGAAAACTAGCCTTTGGCTAATTCTTTCTTATTTAACTATGTGTTCATGAAATTCCATTTCCCCTTTTAAATTGACCAAAATAAAACAAAAAAAAAAACTGGCAGCTGTATAATGTTGTTGAAAGCGGAGTTGCAAATTATTTTTTCAAGATTAAAAAAACGAATCGAACCGAACTGAATCGGATCAAAATGGATCGATCGATTAATGTTTTTTTATGAATCGTTCCTGAATCAGATCGTAGACTGTGAATCGAGATATCATCAATCACCATCAAGACACCACTCGCCCTAGCCAACGCTGCACACTGTTGGTATAGTTGCTTAAATTAATTATGTAATAATAAAAAATAATATAATAACCTTTGAAGCAGAGGATGTGGTAATAGTAGATGTGTCTGCCTTGCTGAAAGGCATCTTGACTAGAAGTTTGCCGGGACTTTTTTCAATCACGCGTTTCACGGCCACCCCCTCGGTAGCTTGCCGCACCTTTCCACTTCCTGAATCAAACAGAATATTGACAGAAACAAAAAGGATAATAGATAAAAGCATTGTTGGACTTGTGTTAGGCCAGGTCAATTAATATTTTTCAAAGACAATTTATAGTTCCTATTATAATTTTGAGTTGTGCAAATAATTAGTTTATCTGTTGGTTCCCATTTTTTTCTGTAGCACACCAGCTGTAAATATGAATTGCTTAATGTCAACCCCTCCGCAAACACAAACTAAACAGTACCACTTTGAATCTCTCCTCCCTCTAGAACAGTGGCTCTTATTTGGTTTGGCTTAACTTTTCTGCCTATATACCCTTAATGACAAGCCTAAATGTCATTTACATCACTCTTAAGGTTTATTTTGTAACTTCTTCTTGCATTAAATGTATTCTAAAAATATATAAATATCATACATTTTTATATTTTCATTGCCCTGGCAAAGGCCTGTAAAATACTGATAACACATTTTTGTGTCACAACCTGCCAGCTGAAAATAATTGCTCTATAACATGTCATATGTGGCCTGCCAGATTATTTTGTATGGCCTGTGGAAACTAAAAAGGCATTGACTATAGTCCACGCAGGAGAGTTTCTTTAATGAATAAGTCAAAGGGTTTTATTTTAATCACCCAGAGAACAATAATTGTAACATAAAGAAATTATAATCACTTGCAATATTCATCAATAGGTTATGTAGTAGTTAAACCTATACTGTACATGTGTAGCAGTGGCCCTAATGTGTAAATGAGTTTGACACCCGTGCTCTAAAAGTGATAAAATGGGGAAAAAAAAAACTATTTTCTTTGTTACCCTTAGGCCTCCCACGACCTCGTCCACAGGGTTTTACCACCTTTGTTTTTTTGGGGGGGCGCTTTTCACGGTGTGAGGGGCTCCCACGTCCTGTGACTGTGAAATCGAAATCATTGGGGTCAGTGGTCGTGTCTCCGACTTTCTGGAAATAAGCGGTGAGCTCAACCTTTGAGCGAAAAGCTTTGCCCTCTGAGCTAAACAAAGGTGAACAAAACACACATCAGTACTCTGACAGTAAAACATTGTTTAAAAAACATAACTGGCGGAGGGCATCACTTTACTTTATCAGGTAGACGTCAAATTTTCCAGCAGAGCGCCCTGACTTTCTCTGCTTCAGTTTGCGAGTCCAGCCTTCAGGAAGTGTTGGATCATCCCACAGAGGTCCACGGTCACGTATGATGGAGCGGCGTTGCTTTGGAGAACCAGTAGACTCACTGCTTGGTGCCGAGGCTGATTCTGAGGGTCCTGGCAAAGAGTCTAAGGGACGAGCTGAAGGCTCCACAAGCTAAAGAGTGAGGGCAAAAAAACATTTTTAAAATAACAAAACAACATGTTCTTAACTAAAAAACATAGTGCTGTAATAACCATGTGTAAATTTACACAAATTTATACGTGGCAAACAGTTTTTTGTGAAATACACAGGGATGAAATTGATGAGCCATATGATGAAGATTTAGTAAAGAGTAGTTGAAGCTAGGAGGAAATAAAGATTTGTGAACAACAGTTAGGCTTCATGCCATAAACAAAGTACTTGTTAGACCCGAAGGATGGGGGGTCTATTTGTATTTTGTTGTATGGTTGAATGTGTGCTTGGAGTGTGTTACTTCCCCTTTAAGGCGCGCATTTCCTGAATGGAGCAACACTTGTGTTGGATTCACTCATCAGAGGGATGACGCATTTAAACACTGCCTCTTCAGGAAGTCAGCGCCAGAACGTTGTTTCACTACGGTCCAGGTCGAGTCTCATGTGAGATCAGTTACAAAGCTATTGCGAATTTTATCTCGCTAATGTGTCTTTTGTTTTGTTCATTCCAATCAGGATTGTTGGGTTTACCGTTTCACGGAGGAGTGGAGTTTTCTTGAGGGTTTTTCTGTGATATTCACAAGAGTCACTGGAGTACGCACTGACACCACGGAGGAGAACGGACATCACCACGAACTTGAAGAAGAGCCTTGAATTGTTTATTATTTTTTTCATCCGAGTTGTTCGGAATAAATCACGCTTATTTACTTCATCACTGTTTTCCTGTGAGATCACCTTTGGATCCAGACTTTGTTTTTAGTCGACTCCACCAATAACATAACGTTCTGGCCACAAAATGGATCCAGTGAACACAGAGCAGGCTGACCAGTTTTTGCAGGTGATTCAGCACCAGGCAGCAATTATTAATCGGCATGAGACGGTTATCCAGGAACTGAGAACGGCTCTGGATAATCTGCGTGTGTCGGACGCACAGGGGGCGCGAGCTTCAGCGTCAGCTCTTCGTGAGCCCCTCTTACCGGTCCCAGAACACTACTCTGGGGATTTGGGTACCTGTGGCAGATTTTTAGTACAATGCTCTTTAATTTTCCATCAGCAACCATCCACCTACCCCATGGATAAATCCAAAATTGTGTACATTATTAGCCTCCTCTCTGGTAGGGCTGCGAAGTGAGCTGCGACTCTTTGGGAGCGAGACTCTCACGTTTGCAATTCATACTCCCTTTTTATCAATGAGATGAAAAAAGTTTTTGACCATCCAGTTAGGGGAAAGAACGCGGCCAAACGATTATTGACTCTGCGTCAGTGTCGTTTATCTGTGGCATAGTTGTCTGTGGAGTGCCGCATCCTGGCAGTAGAAAGCGGTTGGGATGATTTAGCGTTGCAGGGAGTGTTTTTACAATCACTGAATGAAAACATTAAGGATGAGTTAGCAGTGCGTGATGAGTCTGATTCGTTGGATTCAATAATTTCCTAAGTAATTAGTTTGGACAACCGTATTCGGGAACGTGGTCGGGAAAGGAGATGCTTCGCTGGATTTACGGGAGGCTCTGCTGTTCAGCCTTTTTCTCCTCACACAGCTACCTCAATTTCCCTGGATGTTTCATCTTTTTCCAAGGAGGAGCCCATGCAGGTCGACCGGGTTCTGTTTTCTTCACCAGAACGACAGCATCACAGTATCCAGAGTGGACAGATGGGACAGATGGGACATATTGCTCGGAACTGCTCTCAGCAGCCAAAAGATCAGGCTCACCCGTAAAGCGGGGACTACTGGTGAGCCATGTCTCAGTTAATGCTTTGTCTCCGCGTGTTCTTTTTCAAGGTTCTTTGCTGTGGGGAAGGGAGTGTTGTCCTGTTTCTGTATTTGTAGATTCAGGAGCAGATGGAAACTTTTTGGATTCGGGTTTGGTTCAGCGGTTGAATCTCCCCAGTGAGCAGCTTTCTTCACCTCAAGCGGTTTATACCATAGATGGCCGTAAGCTGACTACTCTCACGCATCGAACCAGGTCTATAACTCTCCTTCTCTCAGGTAACCACAGGGAAGACACCCATTTCTTGGTTTTATCCTCACCACATGCTCAGGTGGTTTTGGGAAGACCGTGGCTGCAAAGACACAATCCGCATATTGACTGGTCTACAGGCGTGGTGCTGAGTTGGAGTGCGCATTGCCATTCATGTAGTCTCCAGTCTGCATTGTCCCCGATAGAAAGCCCTAAGTCATTCCCTTCTTCTCCTGATCTAACAAGCGTTCCTTTACAGTACCATGACCTTTCCGCTGTATTTTCAAAGGAGAAAGCCTCCTCTCTTCCTCCTCACCGTCCATATGATTGCACTATTGATCTCCTTCCTGGTGCATCTCTACCATCTAGCCGATTATATAATCTGTCGCGTTCTGAGAGAGAGGCTATGGAGCAATATATCCACGAGTCTTTGGCGGCTGGACTTATCCGGCCATCTTCTTTGCGCTGGGGGCGGGATTCTTTTTTGTAGCTAAAAAAGACAAGACGCTTAGACCATGCATAGATTATAGAGAATTAAACCTTATTACTGTTAAAAATAAATACCCATTACCTCTGGTTGACTCCACGTTCCAGCCACTTCACAAAGCTGCCATTTTTTCCAAATTAGATCTCAGAAACGCTTATCATTTGGTCAGGATCAGGGAGGGGGATGAGTGGAAAACGGCTTTTAAGACTCCCTTGGGACACTTTGAATACTTGGTTATGCCATTCGGGTTGACCAATGCGCCTGCAACTTTTCAGGCATTAGTTAACGACGTACTCTGTGACATGATAAATCGTTTTGTCGTTGTCTATTTGGATGACATACTTATTTTTTCTTGCAATTTAGAGGAGCATGTACAGCACGTGAGGTTGGTTCTGCGTCGTCTATTAGAAAACCGACTTTTTGTAAAAGCGGAGAAATGTGAGTTCCATGTGAACTCTGTTTCTTTCTTAGGTTTTATTGTGGAGAAGGGACAGGTAAAGCCAGATCCGATAAAGGTTCAAGCAGTTGCCGAGTGGCCAGTTCCCATAAACCGAAAACAGTTGCAGCGTTTTTTTGTGATTTGCACATTTTTACAGAAGATTCATTAGAAATTATAGTCAAATCGTTTTACGTACAGAGGTGAGAAAGTAAATGGAATACACAG
>JAFBJS010054606.1:3571-24099 GCA_016785265.1 Paraplagusia blochii | reverse complement strand
GGGGGGGGCGGTGGGGGGGGGGGGGGGGGGGGGGGGGGGGGGGGGGGGGGGGGGGTGCCTTTAAGGCACACTTGTGTTGGATTTGCTCATCAGAGGGATAACGCATTTAAACATCGCCTCTTCAGGAAGTCAGCACCAGAACGTTGTTTCACTATGGTCCAGGTCGAGTCTCATGTGAGATCAGTTACAAAGCTATTGCGAATTTTATCTCGCTAACGTGTCTTTTGTTTTGTTCATTCAAATCAGGATTGTTGGGTTTACCGTTTCACGGAGGAGTGGAGTTTTCTTGAGGGTTTTTCTGGGATATTCACAAGAGTCACTGGAGTACGCACTGACACCACGGAGGAGCACAGACATCACCACGAACTTGAAGAAGAGCCTTGAATTGTTTATTATTTTTTTTTATCCGAGTTGTTCGGAATAAATCGCGCTTATTTACTTTATCACTGTTTTCCTGTGAGATCGCCTTTGGATACAGACTTTGTTTTTACTCGACTCCACCATTAACAGTACTACAGATACAAAATATGTCTTGAAGATGTTGATGGAGAAGTACAGAGAACTTACGGCATTGTGTTATGTGTGTGTGCATATGACAGTAGGGACAGAAGAGAATCTAGAGAAATGAAGGTTTGCCCTAAAGCAGACAGGTATGAAGGTCAGTTGTAGCAAGATGGAGTATGTGTGTAAATAAATGAGAGAACAGTGGAATGGTGTGGTGACAAGAAGAAGTGGTGAAGAAGGAGCAACAATTTTGGTACTTAAAATTAACTGTTTAAGGCAGCAGAGACCGTAAAAGAGAGGTGATACATAGATTACAGGAGGGATGAAACAGCTAGAGAAAAGAGTCAGGAGTGATCTTTGATAGAAGAGTGGAAGCTAAGATGAAAGCATAGGTTTGCAGGATGGTTGTGGGACCAGCCATGATGTATACACTAGAAAAGGGCAGACAACAGAAGAGCCGAAAGAGCTGAGCTGAACGTTGCAGAGTTGAAGATAGTAACATTCCCTTTAGGAGTAAAGTGGATGGACGGGATCAGGAATTAGGTCATTAGAGGGCCAACAAAGACAGAAAGGTTTAAAGAAGAAGCCAGATTGAGGTGGTTTGGTCATGTTCATAGGAGGGACATTGGTAGAAGAATTCTAGAGATGGAGCTTCCAAGTAGGAATCACAGAGGAAGGCCAAAGGGATATATGGATATAATGAGGGAGGACATGAGTAGAAGACATAGAACAGGGTGAAATGCAATCGTAAACGATGGTTCTCCGGGTCAAACTGAAAGGGATAGGGATACTGTAAATGCATATATATATACAGTCATGGGAAAAATTATTAAACAACTCTTTCTTTAATTTCTTGTCCATTTAAAAGTCTGCTTCCACTTAATCTATATTAATCTGGACAAATATAATAACAACAAAAAAGGCTTATAATTAAGTGTAATTTCAGAGCTGATTTCTGGCCATTATGCATGGTTTTATTGACAGTGACATCACTAGCAATAACATTGTACTGACAAATACAGTGCTTTTATTCATTGCATGGTTTTGTGTTCATTGTTTCCCCCAGGTAATAAACCTTTAGTGGAACAAGGCATTAAGATGAACGAGGAATAGAAGAAAACAGCAGTATATACAGTTATATCTATAACTGTATATACATGTACATACAGTGAAGAGCAAGTGAAATGCATGCTCAATTGGGTTGAGATCGGGTGACTGACTTGGCCATTGCAGAATATTCCACTTTTTTTGTTTTAAAAAACTCATGGTTTGCTTCCGCAGTGTATTTTGGATCATTGTCAATCTGCACCGTGAAGCGCCTTCCAATCACCTTTGCTGCATTCAGCTGAATCATATCAGAAAGTATATCTCTGTACACTTCAGAATTCATTTGGCTGCTTCCACCGTGTTTTACAGACAATGTGGTGTGCTTTGGATCATGAGCTGTTCCAATTTTTCTCCAAACTTACTTCTCGCCGTTGCTTTGTTAAAGGTTGATCTTGGTCTAATCAAAGAATCGAAAGAATGTTATTCCAGAACTGGGCAGGCTTCTTCAGGTGTGTTTTGGCAAAGTCAATTATGGCCCTCCTATTTTTGAGGCTGATCAGGGGTTTGCATTTTGTGGTAAATCCTTTGTATTTATTTTCAATAAGTCTTCTCTTCATGGTTGACTCAGACACTGATGTACCTACTTCCTGGAGAGTGTTCTTCACTTCAGTGGATGTTGTGAAGGGGTTTTTCTTCACCATAGAAAGTATTCTCCGATCATGCACCACTGATGTCTTTTTGAATTTCCATGCTCACCAGTGATCTCCTTTTTTCGCAGAATGTACTAGAATGTACTAGAATGTACTAACTGTTGATTTGGCCACTCCTAACATTTCTGATATCTCTCAGATGGATTTCTTCTTTTGTTTCAGCCTCAGTTTCACCTCCATCGAGAGCTCCTTTGAGCATGTTTTGCGGTCACATGGACTGCTTCAAAATGCAAACAACACACCTGGAATCAACTCCAGACCTCTAACTGCTTAGTTGATGACAGGTTAACGAGGAATGGGTGTATGCAGCCTTGTTTTTTTTATTTTTTCCAGCCTTCTGAGTCAACTGTCCAATTATTAAACAATCGATGCAGTTCAATCTGATTCATTTGGTTCAGTTGGATTTCGTTTTAGTTTGGTTCATTTAAAAGGGGGAAATGGAATTTCATTAACACATAGTTAAATAAAAAAGAATCAGCCCAGGGTATTTTTTTTACTTTGGTTAAGTTATTGCTGTCATATTTTTTTGAACAGTCAGTGATTCTTTCTTTCTTCTCCTTTCGGTTTATCCCTTTTCTCAGGGGTTGCCACAGCGAGTCAACAATTTCCATGTCACCTTGTTCTCTTTATCCTCCACTCTAACTCCAACCACCTCCATGTCCTCCCTCACTGCGTCCATAAATCTCCTTTTGGCCTTCCCCTTCGTCTTTTACCTTATGGCTCCATCTCTAGCATTCTTCTTCCAATATAGGTCAAGGTCAGCTTTATTGTCAATACCTTTACATGTACAGAACATACAAGGGTATCGAAATTGCATTCCCCGCTATCTCATACACAGACAAACCGCAAAATTACAATACACACAACACTACATACAGTTCACGATACAGTTTGCCATCTTGCGGTCTGCAATCAGAATAGTTAGTGCAAATAGATGGGTAGTGTGCATTACAGCTGACCAGGTGAGTAGAATGGAAGTTTACAGTCATGTCATAATAGATACTAACATAAATAAATAATCGGTAGACTATGATGTAAAATAGTGCATTTCATTACATAACATTATATTACATCAGTGCAGGTAGTGGTTGTGCAAAGAGGTCATAGGTACCGGTACAGATGGTTATAGTGCAAGAAAAAGTGCAATAAACAGTTTCATATTAAGGTGCTCTGTGTGTGCGATTGTGGGGAAGAGTTCAAGTGGGAGTGATGAGTGTTGGTGAAGAGGGGAGAGAGTTCAACAATCTAACAGCTTGGTGGATGAAGCTGTTAGTGAGTCTGGTGGTGCGAGATGAGAGGCTCCTGTAGCGCCTCTCAGTGGGCAGGAAGCTGAACAGGCTGTGCGCAGGGTGGGTGTCGTCACTCACAATTGTGATGGCTTTGCAAGTAAGGCATGTGGTGTATAAGTCCAATAGTGAGGGAAGTGGTGCACCAATGATCTTCCTAGCTGTGTTCACTTTGCGCTGCAAGGCTTTCCTGTTGTAGTCAGCTGCCACCCCACACAGTGATACAGGTTGAAAGGATGCTTTTGATGGTTCCTCTGTAGAAAATGGTCATGATGGATGGTGAAGCACTTGCTCGTTTTAGTTTACGCAGGAAGTAGAGGCGCTGTTGAGCTTTCTTTGCCAGTGATGTGGTGTTGGTTGTCCAGGAGAGAGTCTTCGTTGATGTGCACCTCCAAAAACTTGGTGGTGCTCACTCTCTCCTCAGCCGCACCGTCAATGGTCAGTGGCAGGTGTTCGCTGCGGCCTCTCTGGAAGTTGATGACAATTTCCTTTGTTTTCCTGACATTCAGCACAAGGTTGTTGTCATTGCACCACGTGGTAAGAAGAGCTACCTTATTCCTGTAGTGAGTCTCGTCTCCTCTAGTGATGAGACCCACTAGAGTTGTGTCGTCCGCAAACTTCACGAGGTGGAGGTTGTGCAGTCGTGTGTCAGTAGGGTGAAGAGCAGAGGGCTGAGTACGCAGCCTTGGGGGCTCCTGTGCTCAGGGTGATGGTGCTCAAGGTGTTGTTACCAACTCATGATGTTGATGAACAGCATTCTTACATACGCATCATTTTGTCCAGGTGGGTGAGGGCTGGGTGGTTCCGGCAGAGAGCAGAGCAGATAGCATCCTCTGTGGAGCGGTATGCACTCTGGATATAATCACTGTCCCTTCTATGCACATGTCCAAACAATCTTAATCTGGCTTCTCTAGCTTTTTCTCCAAACCTTCCTGTCTGTGTTGTCCCTCTCGTTACCTTGTTTTTAATCCTATCCATCCAAGTCACACCGTGACCTTCATTCCTCTTCACTCCAGTGCAAACCTCCACCTCTCTATGTTCTTTTCTAGCTGTTGCCTGCTCTCACTGCAGATCACAATGTCATCTGCAAACATCATCGTCTATGGAGACTCTTGTCTGACCTCACCTGTCAATCACCAGAGCAAACAAAAAGGGGCTCAGGGCTAACCCTTGATAAAGTCACACCTCCACCTTAAAGTCTTCTGTCCTTCCAACACCACACCTCACCACTGTTGTACTGTTCTCATACATATCCTGCACTTCTTTCACTTCTTTTAACAAGGCAACAACCCTCAACTTCAGAACTAACATGGAGATGCAAAAATACGATTGGACAACAAGAGAACCATGAGAACTGGGTTAAGAATTTCTCTGTCAGGACCCTAACCCAGCCAGAGAAAGATGTCTTGGCCAAAGGTCTCAACTTTGCCATAACCCCGACTCAGCTGCCTGTGGTGGACCTTATCACAGCAAACGAATCTGCCATCAAGAACAACAGACTGTCCAGCACAGAGGCAGAAGAACTCCGTTTAAAGGTAACAGCCACTCTGGCTAGCGCCAAAACACCACCCTCCAACATCACTCCAGAAAAGAGGAAAGCACTATCATCACTCCAAAGAGACCTGGATATCACCATCTTACCAGCTGACAAAGGGAGATGTACAGTCATCCTCAACACGGCAGATTACTACGGTAAGATAAATACTCTTCTTAATGATGTTAACACATATGAGACCTTGAAATGAGACCCTAACAGTTGCTACAAGCAACTGGTGGTGGCCTGTTTACAAGACCTCAAAAAACACCTCTGTATTACCCAGGAGCAGTACTTCAAATTATATCCTGGTGACTCCATTCCACGCATCTATGGACTTCCTAAAGTACACAAGATGGGGGCCCCTCTTAGGCCCATAACCAGATGTATCAATTCAGTCACATATAAAATAGCCAAACATCTGACCAATATTTTGTCACCGCTGGTTGGTAACACTCCACATCATATTAGAAACTCAATAGATTTTGCTGAAAAAGTCAGAGGACTGAAACTGGAATCAGTTGGAACAATGTTTCTTTTGTTCTTTTGTTTGTTTCTTTTGATGTCACTTCACTTTTCACTTGCATTCCTACATTCAATGCAGTTAAAATGACAAGAAAATTCCTACTAGCAGACGCCACCTTAGCTGACAAAACGGCCTTAAGCCCTGACCAGCTTTGCACACTCTTGGAACTTTGCCTAACCACCACCCACTTTCAATTCAACAATAATTTTTACAGACAAAAACACGGGTGTGCGATGGGGTCTCCAGTATCTCCCATTGTAGCTAACCTCTACATGGAGGAAGTAGAACAAGAGGCACTAGCCTCCTACAGTGGCATTGCACCATCACACTGGTACAGATACGTGGATGACACGTGGATCAAAATCAAAACAGTTGAATTGGAATCTTTCTCTGGACACTTAAACACAATTAATTAATTCATAAATTTACTAGGGAAGATGTTAAGGGAGACATGCTGCCTTTCTTGGACTGTGCAGTGCACATAAAGGAAGACAGAAACCTTTTCATTAAGGACTACAGGAAACCAACACACACCGATCAGTACCTACATTTTGCCTCGCATCATCCATTACAACATAAACTGGGAGTGATCAAAAGTGCTTCCCAATCTTTTTCTGTTACGCCCCCCAGCAAGAAGAAAACAATTTGCACCCCCCACCCCACCTCCCACTCTCCGCCGCAACTATAAATTATTATTGAAGTCCAGCGGGAAAAAAACATGCCCCACCCCCCAAGGTCCAACCCCACACTTTGAAAACCTCTGCCCTAGACCTTAGAGCCAGACCCATCCCTTCGCAAGAGGATGCCAAGGCTAAGGACCAAGCTCACATTACAGGGGCCCTAAGCACCTGTGAGTACCCCAACTGGGCTTTTTCCAAAGCCACCAAAACAAACAAACATAACAAGCAGGACAACGAAAACAAACTGATTAACCTCGTTATTCCATATGCTGCCGGAACCTCTGAAAAACTTAGAAGAATCTTTAAGGATCACCAAATTCCAGTCTACTTCAAACCCAAAAACACACTTAGACAGAAACTAGTCTACCCAAAAGGCAAAATACCGCATCGCCAACAGAGCAATGTTCTCTTCTCTGGCTCTCGAAGAAGGCGGACGCTTTTTCCTTTGCTCCCTCCTTGCCCTTATCTGCCCTGCTGCTGCTCTATGTCTTGTACTGTCTTTGTCTAACTATCTTGGAGCCTCTCTTTGCACTCATCTCCGAACACCAAAATGATGGATCTGGTTAAATTTCAAAAAGATTAACGATGAAATGATATCATTAACACAACGTAGCCAGTTCAGATGTGTATAAGAGACAGTTTGTAATGTTGTGTCATTCTGTGTTCTCTGGTACGGGTTGTAACCGAATGCAATTTCGTTGTAACTTGTTACAATGACAAATAAACTTCAACTTCAACTTCAACAACTATATGCAGTACAGTGCAAAGTGGACTGACCTCTACATTGGTGGAACCAAACAACCACTGTACAAACGTATGCAACAACACAGAAGACCCAACACAGGTTCATTTACACCTGGAAGAGAAGGGACACAGTTTTGTGGATGAAGATGTCCAAATCTTGGCCAGAGAAGACAGATGGTTTGAACGAGGAGTTAAGGAAGCCATCTATGTAAACCTGGAGAAACTTTCTCTCAACAGAGGGGAAAAACTAAGAAACAATCTTTCATCCACTTATAAAGTAGTTTTGAACTCTCTGCCCACAAAATTCTCTTGTGATCAGACCAAGGCTCCATCACAAAGGAGAGAAATAAATGACACCAACACTACCCCCCACACCTCCATTCACACCTCCCTCTTATAGCCTTTTGTTCTACAAAAACTCCCCTTTCACAGGCATGCAGCCTCGTTTGTGGTTCAAAACCAGGTCTCTCCTGTAGTCGGTTAGAAATGAAGAAGCACAAGAAAACTTTTTCTCCACACATCAGGCATCTTGTCTGTCTCTATTAAATTCTATTGAACCACTGAGTCAGCAAATGTACTGCTTCTTCCCCTAAGCCAGGGGTCATTAACTGGCGGACCGCGATCCGTGTCCGGATTGCTTCACCATCCTTCAACGGGATAGTTTTAAGGTGCGCAGCTTTTTCAGTGTTTACGACCAACGCCATTGTAAACACAGGAAAAGCTGCGCCGGTATCAGGAAATAAACTGACCAATCGTGTACAGGTTAAATTATCCCACGTGGTGCTTTTCAGCCAATCAACTCTCTGCATTCTCGGCAGTTAACAGTGGCCACAGACGGAGACGTGGAGAGAGAGAAAGTCAAGGGAGACAAGGGAAGCGGGTTCAGAGAAACTGAAAGTGTTTAATTGTTAATTGTTGATTTGTTATGATTTGCATTGTTAAAGTTTTTGAGATTGTTCTGAAAGGGTGTGTTAAGGAAAAATTAAATAAGCTGTTGCTACACCTTATTTCTCTTAAGTTCAGAGCTTTATTTGAAGATGTTAATATTACTACAACATATATATTGTATTATATAATATTATAGTATACATAACACTCTGGCAAGTTGGACATGATGTTACGGACGTTTATTTGAATAATTTTTTTCTGACTGGACCTCTTGGCGTTTTAGTTACCCCTGCCCTAAGCCCTTCCATACCTCCATTGGTATGTCATTGAGACCAACTGCCTTTCCACTCTTCATCCTCTTCAGAGCTTTTCTAACTTCATCCTTTCTAATCTGACCTACCTCCTCCCTGTTAGGAACTTGCTCCTCATTCCTACGCTCCCTCCCTTCATTTTCCTCATTCAAAAGCTTCTCGAAATACTCTCCATTTTCATCTCTGTCCTTAATTGACCTCACCTGTTGCACATCCTTCCCATTGACTGATTGATTGATTTCTTTGCCTTTTTCGCCAATCTGTATAACTCCTTTTCTCCTTCCTTCTTGTCTAACCTCTCCTACAACTCTATGCTGTTTGGCTACACTCTCACCTGCCACCACCTTACAGTCACTTACTCCCGCAGATTAACTCTTCTACACAGAATGTAATCTACCTCAATAGACCTGCCTCCACTCTTGTATGTCGCCCTGTGTTCCTCTCTCTTTTGGAAATAGATGTTTACCACAGCCATTCCCATTCTTTTTGCAAAATCTACCGCTGCCTGTTCTTCCAAATTTCTATCCCTAACTCCAAACCGACCCATCACTTCCCCTCTGTTCCCTTCTCCTACACTCTCTCTCCCCTGGGGATGCTTTCTCCAACCAAATCCAGCTCATTCCAAAACTTCTCCTTTTCTGCTAACTCACAGCCTACCCGTGGAGCATACCCACTGGCAACATTCAACATCACACTGTCTGACACTTGTTTCACATCCACCACATTTCTAGCATACTTTTCCGGATAATCACCCCTAATTGGGATGGGAAGATTTCTCTCCCCATCTAATCCATGGTAAAATAACTTAAAACCTCCTCCAATGTTTCTAGCCCTGCTGCCCTTCGACCTAGTCTCTTGCACACACAACACATCCACTCTTCTTCTCTCCATCATGTCAGTTAGCTCTCTATCTTTCCCTGTCATTGTACCTACATTCAGGGTTTCCACCTTCAGACCAATACTTCTAACCTTCCTCCTTTCCCTCTTTGCCTAAATCGCCCTCCTCTTCTTCTTTGTCTTCGACCAACAGTAGTCCAATTTCCAACAGTACCCTGTAGGTGAACAGCACTATTGGCGGTTGTTGTTAACCCAGGCACCAACCAATCCGATATGGAAATCTTTTTTTTTTCTCATATCTTTGATTTGGCCAAAGTTTTACGCTGGATGCCCTTCTTGACGCAACCCTCACCATTTATCCGGGCTTGGGACTGGCTAAAAAAAAACTAAAAAAAAAACACTGGCTTGTGCTCCCTAAGCAGGGTTGAACAGTCAAGATGATGATTTTGCAAAAAATTATGTTAATTCATTAATTATTTCTTGGGGTACCCTACATGCATGTGTATTATGTGTGGTTTTTTTTTTACATGGGCACGTGCCGACCTGCGTGCGGCTGTTAACAGTTACTCCTGTTCAGGCCTTAAGTTTACTTAAACTTAAAGTATTAGAATTAACTTTAAGTTATTTCTGTGTTTTAAGTATGGATGCATTAAACACACACACAAAGATACAAATAAAAATTTTTATTGTTTACAATAAATACTAATAAAATTAAATTCTTCAACATTTTAGTCCCCAAAGTTGTCAGTATCAAAGTCAACAAATAACTTAATCATAAATTTAACCATCATATCATCAAATTAATAGTAGTTCCACCATTAGCATGCAGTACAGCTAATAGGGTGTCCAAAAACTTTTTTCCTATCACCATATACATATAAACGGCAGTGCATTGGCCCAGGGGTAACATCTCGGTCCTTCGTGGGTAGCTCTAATCTTCAGAGGACAACACTGAATCCTGAAGGTTCACATGGGGTGGTTTGGGGTGGTGCAGGGTGTGAGGCAATCGTGGGGAGTGCCGGTTCCTCAACCCGGTAATGGATGAATATTTGTGTGTATATATTTTATTAGTGTGTAATATTTTACATCGAAATTACATAGCCACTAAATTAAATATATATATATATATATATATGTGTGTGTGTATATGTATATATATATATATTAAATATATATATAAATGTATATATATTTATATATATATATACACACACATATATTCCAAGGAGCACACGCTTCTCACAGGCACCACCAACTTCCCATGTGAGTTTCATCTCTTATAGATCCCAGGTTAATGCTTAATCTGCCATGGTGTCGAATCAGAGCGTGGCTGCCTGTCGTTCTGCTAAAATAACCTTTATTTTATTCTCTGAGACTAAAAACCAGTATTTTCAATATATCAGAACTATTTATTTACTCCATCTTCATCAGTTGCCACCCAAATCACACTGCTTCATACTGCAAGCCTTCCAGTGGGTGGGCTCACCACCCACTGGACAGCACTGTACACTGGACAGTGCTTTACTCAGAGCACAACAGTTGCAACCTAAAATATATTGCTATATATATTCAAGACATAAAACAATCTATAATCTTAATAGAGCTATCATTGACAAAATAAATAAGATTTCAATAATAAAACTGGCCTAAAATTAAAATTATTTTTTTGTGAACAAAATTGAATAGTTGTGAAATCCTTAGATGTACAAAAGAGATAGGAATGTGTTTAGAATTAATAACATAAAAAATAACATAAGGTATGTTAATAATTGATGTTGTCTTACAGAAGCTTTCTTTAAATTGATTGGAACTTTACAAAAAATATCAAAGGACATTTTTAGTCAAGAGTGAATCTATTAATACTGTGCCACTAATAAAAATCCACTAAAAGGTCAATAGCCCAGAGCTAACTTCCAGAGTGATCACTAATTTGTAAATACCTGGCTTTGTGGCTCCACCACTGTCTGCAGCTTAGCCACTGGTGTCGTGGGTGACATAGTGATGTCTGCTTTCTGGTCAGCATGACGCTCCTTGCGGGGTTTCTTGGTCTTACCATGTAAGGGGCCTCTTTGCCGAAATGGGGGCTGCGTGTTAACGGGTCCCTGCTCAATTCTGTCGCCCTCCTCTCTGTAAAAGAATTCAGAGAAGGGCCATACCATGGGTAGAGGGTCTTTACACAAGAGTCGCTGTAGAAAAACCTAGAAAATCGATGTTTTCACCTAGTACACCATTAAGAATACAACACATATAGATTTTCATGCTTTTTTTATTCTGCTCAACATTTAACTGACCAAATATAAAATTTACATTTAAATAAATCATTCTATATATTTTTTTTTTGCAATTTCAGTTTTAAACTTAACATGTTACTTAAACATTTGAAAAGTTGAATGTTTAAAATTGTTAAACTACATGACTTTTAATAGTGACACACATCATTAAACTGTCTGTTTCTTACTAGGTTGTATATATTTTAGGTTAGAATTGTCTTTGATAAACATGTACATATATTGTAAAAACAATTTCATTTCACTGGAAAATGTAACATATCCCCAACTTTGGGGTACTCAAAGGGTAGTTCCAATATTGGTTAAATAAATATATAGGTTAGCCTAGATGCACAATATAAAAAAAAAACTTGAGAACTGTATTTGGAAAATTGTGAAATCATAACCGTAAATATACACACAGCAAAGAGAGAACGTGTGTCCGTGCGTGTGCGTGTGTTAGCGTTTCGTGTGTTGTATATGCGGGGTTAACCCGGGTTTGCGCTCTGCCTATGTGTTTGCTAACGGCTAGCTCTTTAGCCTATGCCAATATGACGGCGGTGGCGAACACTTATTCTGCCTGTGACCAGGCGATATCTGTAATGTTTAAGGTATAAAGGCGGTTTCGCTTCAACTGAAGAATACGTTTTTCGGTAAAATAGAATGGTTTTCGGAAGTCACGCTAAAATTTAGGCTCGGGTCACAACATCCTGAGAAATAAACATTTAGCAGTTAGTTGGTGACGTATTCCTTCTAACACCGCTCTGCCGCGACAGGCCGCGTTGAAAACCAACGCACTTTATTAAAAAATAAAACATACTAAGAGGGAAAAGACTGCGAGGTGACAAAAGTGAGAGGAACATCGCGTTAGCGAAAGAAACATGTAAAATTTCGCACTTACAATCTCTCCTGTTTGCTCTCCACGGCGGCCATTTTTATTTAAATAAATAATTTTATATAAAAAGCCCCCAAACATCTCTACTGTGGTATCCGCCCCCTCCGGTTCGACTTTCCAGCCGCGGTCCCTCTTTAAACAACGCGAGATCACGGTTAGGTTGACAACCACTTTTGCAAAACAATGTAGTGTACACACGCGAGACCTGGCTGGCATGAAACTGTCAACTGAGGCCTTCGAAGTCAAGTCGAAAACTGAGATGTCAGTTGAAAGCCACACTTTGATAATGATTATGAGAATAGCCAAAGTTAAACAGGAAAGTTTAATTCTAATTTATTATTTATTTATTAAAGACGGTAAAATAGGTTAAGGGAATCACTTTGGATTTCAGTGTTTTACTTAATTCCCATAAAAAATCAAGTTGAAGTCATTTTCCAAAAAATGTATTTAAAAAAAATGCAGTTAAAGTTTGCCTGATTTTGTTTTATGCGTCTTGCCTTTTTGTTTTCCCTTAAATAATGGCCCTGCAAGAGCATTTAATCATTCTTTTGCAGCTGTTCTACTACTAAAAATAATTCCATGCTGCCTTAAAATCTACAATGCCTGTGGGGATTTGTTTGCACATTTTTGGCTGTATATGAATATGAGATCAGTTGGTATGTCATATTTGGTTTGCAGTTGGTTTGTATTGTATCAGAGAATGAAACAAATGCCATTTACCTACCATCTACTTTCCATTTTGCAATCATTGCTGTTTTAAAACGATTTTCTAGCACATTTGCTTTAGGTTGACGATTGCTTTTTTTGCTGTGATGCCAATGTTTTTGTTTCCAAGGAACTGGTTAGTTTGACCAGCAGATCATGCCTCTCCACCTATATATGCTCCAATTGTTCAGTCATTCAGGTCCTGGCACACATGATTTTACAGATCTTCAAAGTTTCTTTTGTATTTGTATTAGTGTAATTGCCTTTTATTGTCCTTATATTAAAATATTAATAATACATTACTAATAACATGTAAATCCTGAAACTTTTATGTAACTGCCTGAATCAACCAACGTAGACTAGAGTATTTAACCCTTGCGTAGAGTACCAATACTTTATGGATGACATTTTGAAAGCAGTGTCTGGCCTTCAGTGCAGCATCAGTGTGTTTGCCCTGTTATTGGCTGGAAAAGCAGAGTTCTGAAGTAACTACTTGCCAGACTCCATTGGAAATGTCTAGTGGGAGGTGCTGTTGCCTCTTGGATGTTCTACAAATCTTCTGCTGACATCCATTATAACCAAACTAAAGAATTCTAAAATTTGTCCTGGCCAAACCTCTGCACTGTGAGTAAAGAAATGTCTTTGCACTTTTACTTTTCTCAGTAAAAATTAAAAGGACTAAGAAAAACACAGGCACTGCTTAGTTAGTGCTTTGCAAATCATTCTCTCCAGCTGGAATCATCAAATGGTCCCCACTTGTATGGGCTACAGGAAGCCCATATATGTGCCACAGGAACTTGAATTCATGCTAAAATGATTCATGATGCTTAATTTCTCCAAAAACTTAATCTTTCCATTTGTCTGTATAGATGTCATGTTTTCATTGTGGAACTTTGTAGCTTTGTTATTGCTCTTACTGTGCTGTACTACTCACACCAGTGATTTTCAACCTTTTTTAAGCCGCTGCACATTTTTTACATTTACAAAATCCTGTGACACACCACCAACCAAAAATACATTTTAACACAGTGCATATAATATATATAGTATAATAATTATATGATGATAATATAATAAAATTGTTTCTAAATGCACACTATGCTCCAATTATGCAAATCATATTTTCAAATGTTTTTGAATGAACCTCCCAATGATAATAGAGAATTTAAAACTGCACTTATATGTATGTTCCAAATGCACAACTGAGTTTCCACACATTTTATAGTCATAAAGAACAAAAAAAGGTTATGTGTGCAATTATAAACATTAGCAGGTCATGCCTGACTGAAATGTAACTGAAATCAAGCACTATTTAAATCAAAACATTATCCCAAGTGAACATGTGAACATACGACCCCTTGTTGGATCTTCTCAAGTCTTCCATCCATTGAACAGCCTTGCATGAGGACAGAATCTTCAGCATCTCAGAGCTGTTGTTGATATGTGAAGTGGATGGGAGCCACACCATAAGTTCATCCTTGATGCCCATAGCAGCCAGAGATGCAGATGTATTCTTTGCAGCATGGCATGGTGCATTGTCATGCATAAAAACTATCCTGTTCCGAAAAGCTTGATTCTTCCTTTTGAACCATGGCAGGAAGTGTTCTTTGTGGAATGCCACATATATGTGGATGCCTGTGAAACTATGTGAGTCTAAACTAAAAACTAAGTTTTTTATTTTTGGCTCAACAAGTTGCCCGGCGGTTACGGCTCTGTCAGCCTCACATACACACACACACACACACAGATCATCCACTCAGTTCAGTTCAGTTGGGTTTGGTTTGCTTTCTCTTTGTCCGGTCTCTCCTCCCCCTGTGAACCTGGCTTCTAATTATAAAAAGAGAGGAAAAATTAGTTGCAATGTTAACACCTGCGCACCAACCCAGCCACTAGGGAGCACAAGCCAGTGTTTTTTAGTGCTGTTCCCAAGCCCGGATAAATGGTGAGGGTTGTGTCAGGAAGGGCATCCGACGTAAAAACATTTTCTCAAAATCTCGCATCTATGTTGCGAGACAACAAAAATATTTCCATACCGGATTGGTCGGGCTCGGGTTAACAACGACCGCCAACAATGCTGTTAACCTACAGGGTACTGATGGAAATTGGACTACTGTTGGTCGAAGACAAAGAAGAAGAAGAGGAGGGAGATTGATTAAGAGGGGAAAGAAGCAGGTTAGAAGTGTGGGTCTGAAAGTGGTAATCCTGAATGTAGGTGCAATGACAGGGAAAGGTAGGGAGCTAGCTGACATGATGGAGAGAAGAAGAGTGGATGTGTTGTGTGTGCAAGAGACTAGGTCGAAGGGCAGCAGGGCTAGAAACATTGGGGGAGGTTTTAAGTTATTCTACCATGGATCAGATGGAAAGAGAAATGGCATAGGGGTGATCATCGGGGAAAAGTATGCAAGTAATGTGGTGGATGTGAAACGACTGTCAGACAGGTTGATGTGTGTGAGGGTAGAAATAGAAGGAGTCATGTTTACTGTTGTCTACTGTATGCTCCACAGGTAGGCTGTGAATAAGCAGAGACGGAGAAGTTTTGGAATGATCTGGATTTGGTTGTAGAGAGCATCCCCAGGGGACAGAGTGGTGATTGGAGCAGATTTCAATGGCCATGTAGGAGAAGGGAACAGAGGGGTTAAGGAAGTGATGGGCCGGTTTAGAGAGAGAGAGAGAGAGAGAGAGAGAGAGATTTTGATTTTTACAAAAGCGTTTTATTTACAGTTCATTGCTATATACATTTTACATAAAAATGTGTGTGTGTGTGTGTGCATGTGTTTATGGCAATAGGATTTTTGAAATAAAATGTTGTTAAAACACCAGAGTTTGTTAAAAGAATCCAGGTCACCAGTATGTTTAAAAAACCTATACTCCAGCCACAGTCTGGCTCTGATGTTGCAGAGCCAGACGGCTTTGACATCCTGTCCATCTCTGTCCTTGATCTTGTTTTTCCTGCTTACGTGTATGGCCAATTTGGCTTCGCCACAGATAAAATTTAGGAGCTGCGACCGGTCTTTTTTTAGTTTATTATATTTTGGCCCCAAAATAAAAACCTCTTCGTTAAAAACAGTCTCACATTGGCTAAAAACTGATTTTAAAAGAGTGAAGAGCTCTGTGAGCCTCTTACACTCTGTAAAAACGTGGAAGATGGTTTCTCTTAAAAAGCAGAAGGGGCATTTGTCTGTTTGTCCAGGATCAAGGACAGAGATGAACGAATTGTAGGTGATGGCACCATGTAAAATTCTCCACTGGAGGTCAGCGGTGCATTTCTTTAGGGGGGGTTGTATAAAATCCTCCACTGGGGTCTTTGTTGTCCATTTAGTTTGTTTGACCACACAGTGGGGAGTCTGTTATTCAGTCCTTTTTTGTTCAAATTTTTGACGTTTGTATAAATAGTTTTTTTTGTCGGCGCTCTGCAGCGTTTGGCTCACGGTTGCAAGCAGGGGGCCAGTCAGGTTCTGCAGGTCAGGGGTCAGGGTGATTTCTGGAAAGGGATCACGTTGGTCCGGTGTGGCTCTCCCTTGGTGATGTTTTTTAAGTAGTATCTTGTCCTGCAGGGAGAGCTTCCCTTTCCAGAGCTCTAGGGTCCTCCTGGCAACCCTTAGTGAAGTGAGGCCCAGTCGAGTGGCTATGCCTTCAGCGTCCTCCAGTCCTGGCCCCGCTGCTGCCACCAGCTGATGAAGCTGGATGGTTTTACTGCTGCAGAGCGCCGCTGTCAGCCCAGGTGTTCGCTCAATGCTGATTTCCAGTCTCGCTCCGTTGATTAGTGGTTCCTGTAACAGCCAGTACAGAGAGGAGGACTTTGCCGACCTCTTTTTATTAAAAAGGTTCCATGATTTAAAAACACCCTGGTAAAACGGAGGCAGCCCATTTAACTTTAAAAATTTGAAATCAGTTAAAAACAGAGCAGCATCCAGCCCCAGGTTACTCACCCGCCTCAGGATGCAGCTGGTCACGTCTCTCCACATGGTGTCCTGTGATCCCGTTAAATACTTTTTTATAAATTGAATCCTAAAGGTGGCTACGCGACTGGCCAGGTGGACAAGGCCCTGACCCCCTTCGTCTCGCGATAAAAACAACACCCCTTGTGGCACCCAGTGCAGCTTATCCCATAAAAAATCCACCATCTTTCTTTGTATTTTTGATAAAAGATCTGGTGGGGGATTAAGGCAGGTGAGTCGGGTGCCACAGCTGGGATGCCACAAGGTCGTTTAAAACCAAAACCCTTCCTCTAAAAGACATTTGGGGAAGCAGCCATTTCCACTTGGCTAACTTCCCCTCTGTTTTGTCCATGACGCCTTCTCAGTTCTTCTGGATTAACTGGCTCGTTCCGAGCCAGATTCCAAGATATTTAAAACCATTTTTTTTCCACTGTAAATTTTGTGGAAGAACTGGGAGGCCGCCATGCCACTCACCGGCAGCGATGGCTTCACTTTTTCTCCAATTGACCCTTGCTGCCGATGCAGTGGAAAAATCTTCCACTATTTTGGTTAAAATGTCCACTTCTTCTTGACTTTTGCTAAAAACAACAATGTCGTCCGCGTAGGCTGATAAAACGATTCCTTGGCTAAAACCTGGTAAAATTAGACCTTGTATTTTTTCCTGTATTTTGTTCAGAAGGGGTTCGAGGGAGAGTGTGTAGAGCATGCCGGAGAGTGCACAACCCTGTCGGACACCTCTACACACCCTGAAGGGGGCACACAGACTACCATTTATCTTCAACACACTCTCAATGTCATTATATAAAACTTTGATTTTGTTAATAAAATCAGTGTTAAAGCCGAAGCTCTCCATTACCTTCCACAGGAATCTATACTCTACCCTATCAAACGCTTTTTCCTGATCTAGGGAGATCAGTCCAGCGTTTATTTTTAGGGATTCTGTTACATCAAGTATGTCCCTTATAAGGTGGACATTGTCTACTATGGACCTGCCAGGGACGCAGTAGGTCTGGTCCCGGTGGATGACCTGCTCCACAGCCCCCCTCAACCTGGTGGCGAAGGTTTTGGACAGAAGCTTGTAATCCACGCAGAGCAGTGACACAGGGCGCCAGTTTTTTATGTCCTGCAGGTTTCCTTTCTTGGGTAGCAGGGTTAGAACAGCCCTGCGGCAGGACACTGGCAAGGAACCCGAGGCCAAGCATTCATTAAAAACTTCTAAAATGTCTGGGGCTAATAAAAACCAGAAGTTTTTATAAAATTCTACGGTGAGGCCATCTAACCGGGCGCCATGCGCCCCCGCATGCCTTGTAGGGCAGCGTTAAGCTCCTCGAGCCTCAGAGGCTCATTGAGCTGAGTGTTCGTTTCATCTGAGACTTCAGGAAGCCCATTACAGAAACCCTCCTTCAGAGGTTCTTCCCCAAGCTCCGATGTGTATAGAGAAGAATAAAATTCGACGGCCCGCCGTCTTACCTGTCTCGGGTCCTTCAGCTCCTGCCCTGTGTCAGACAGGAGTGCGTGGATTACTTTCCTCTGTCCATTCCTCCGCTCCAGGCCAAAGAAGAAGCTAGTAGGAGCATCCATCTCAGCGATGTTCTGGTACCGGGACCTGACCAGTGCGCCATGGGCCCTGCTCTCTAGAATGGTATTCAGGACCATTTTTTTACTTTTAGGGTTTCCATGTATTCTCTGTTCCCTGTAGAAGCGGAGAGGTTTTCCAGCTCACCTATATCACTTTCCAGATCTTTTGTTGAGCTGGTGATGTCCTGTGTGACATTGAGAGTGTGCTGCTGACAAAACATTTTTATCTCTGTTTTACCATGGTCCCACCACTGCCTCAGACTGGTGAATTCACCTTTCCACTGTCTAAAAACCTCCCAGAAGTAGATAAAAGCTTCTTTAAAAGATTTGTCTAACGTTAAAATTGAGTTAAAATACCAGTAGGCGCTTCTGGGTTTAAAATTCCTGATCAAAGCCTGACTTAAAAGCAGGCAGTGATCAGTAAAACCTACAGGTGTTATATTACACCTTTTAAAAATGCTAAAATGATATTTAAAACAGTAAAAGCGGTCAAGTCTGGCGGAGGAGATTGTGCTCTCTCTAAAGTGGGACCATGTAAACTGTCTGGAGTCTGGGTGCATCTCTCTCCATACATCCACCAGGCCGTGAGACTGGACCAGCCGTCTGAGTGCGTGTTGAGAGGCTGGATGCGGTTCTGTGTGGTTGCGGTCTAAAAGCGCATTCTCAGTGCAATAAAAAATCCTCCGGGGCGCAGTCATTTAAAACCTCCCCAAGTTTCTTTAAAAAAGTATCCTCTCTGCACCGGTTGTTGGAGCATATACATTAATAAAAACCATCTTAAAATGAGGGAACTGAGCTTTGGCTAAAAGCAACCTATGCACGACCTCCACCACCTCCCCGTCGATACGGTGGTGGAGGTCGTGGAGACCTACAAATCCCTAATTTGGGGTTAGGGATAGAAATTTGGAAGGACAGACAGTGGTGGATTTTGCAAAAAGAATGGAAATGGCTGAGGTAAGCACCTATTTCCAAAAGAGAGAGGAACAACGGGTGACAGATAAAGAGATAAATGACTGTAAGGTGGTGGCATGTGAGAGTATAGCCAAACAGCATAGGATGGTAGTGTGCAAGCTTACAATGGAGGTGAGAAAAAGAAAGAAGGTGAAGAGGGAGCAGAAGATCAAGTGGTGGAAGTTAAGGAACGAGGAATGTTGTGAAGACTTTGGACAATAGGTTAGAGCAGTTCTGGGCTGTGGTGGGGAATTCCCAGAGGATTGGGATACCACAGCTAGAGTCATTAGGGAGACAGCTAGGAAAGTGCTAGGTGTTTCCTCTGGACAGAGAAAGGAGGACAAAGTGACCTGGTGGTGGAATGATGAGGTCCAGGAGAGTGTCCAGAGGAAGAGATTAGCAAAGAAGAGATGGGATAGTGACAGGGCAGATGAGAATAGACTGGAGTACAGGGAGAGGGCAAGGAAGGTGAAGAGGGAAGTGGCCAAGGCCAAACAAAAGTCATATGAGTTGTTGTACGAGGTTAAACACAAAGGAAGGAGTAAAAGAGTTATACAGATTCGCAAGGCAGACAAATCAATCTGGGAAGCATGTGCAGCAGGTGAGATTAATTAAGGACAGAGATGGAAATGTCATCACCAGTAAGGAAGGTGTGCTGGGAAGATGGAGGGAGTACGGGGAGTTGGGAGTTGTTAAATGAGGAAAATCAGAATCAGAATAATTTTATTATCCCGAAGGAAATTACTATGGTACAATTACTTCATGTCAGGTACAGTTGGAAAGCAATAAAGGGGAAGTAGAAACAAATAATCCAGAATAATATAAGATAAAATAAAATAGTATAAGATAAAATAAGATAAATTAAATATGGTGGCTCAATTAAGGAAAGGTCATACATGTGCAATAAAGAGTTTGGCTCAAACAGCAGGTAAAGTGACATTTGCTAAAAGTGACATTAGATAAGAGTGACAGTGTTATGACATATTGGGTGAAGGTGGTCAGGGTAAAGTGACAAACAGCATGTCATGTCTTGCCGGTGGTCCCACTGTTTGTCCACCAGATGGTGGCATTTCCCGCCCTTGTCGGTCATGTGACCACACAGGTGCACCTCGTTGTCTGGCAGCTTC